>BRZM01000110.1:720066-809391 GCA_033238685.1 Lates japonicus
CTATAGTGTCCTCAGGCAACATACCAAAACTAAGTTGTAAAACACACTCTTATTTACATGTGTGGGAATTAGCATGAGGTAGTTCAGTTGTTTCCTTGACTTTATAGCTTCAGGTTTCATTTGGTCATTGAACTATCTCTGAATAATTGTTTTCTTACTTTCCCAGCTGCAGTGTTTTAGATAACCAGAGAGGGTGAAAAAATGTACATCTGGGTTGCTTTCAAGGTTCCACCATTGGGCTTTTCTTTGCCCTGAGTTTCTTACTCTCAGGCTGCGATTTTCTAATAAATTCCACAAACTCCTCCACAACTTATATGAAATCTATATTTTTAGATATGACACACTAGAAGGACAGTGTTCTCTGTAGTGAAGAGGCAGGTGTCTCTTTTTAACAAAACCAAATGTTATTTATGGCGGTAGTGTATTTACAGATACTTCGATCCAACTGTTTACATAAGGACAGTTATTTTTAATGAAAGAAAACCTACACCTGCTCACAAGTAGATGCAACAAGTATGGAAGGTAACAGAATTACCCCAAGCTGTGAAACCAGTATGTTAATTTTATTTAACCATATATCGGTGAAGGTGGATTTTCATTAATATAATTTGAAACTCACTACCACTATTCCACTTTTTCCCAAAGACACGCTGTTATTCTGCCTCCTTAAGGTGCAAAGCACCAGGTGATGAGGTAGATCTTCTTACTCCTCCTCTCTTCAGCCTCGCCCTCTCCTTGGGTCCAGTCTAGTGTGGAATAGGTGAGATTAAAAAGCAGTCGGAGACAGCCCCTGCTCTTGACTGAATGGATGGCGCTGCCCACTCCCCTCATTCCCTCACTCTGGGCGTGCACTTTTTTTAATTAAGGTGGGGTGGGAGGGTGTGTGTATTAATGGGGGACCGAGGGGAGCCAGCGAGGAGGAGGGGCGAGACACTAGAAAGCCAGTGGAGGGATTTATCAAACTCTCCTCACACTCTGCAACATCCCAGGCGTGACGCCATACTTCCACAATGATAAGGCGACTAATAGAAAGTGAGGCAGGGGGCATGCACGCACGCACACACACACACACACACACAGAACGTGAGCTAAGACAGCAGACATGCACATTTCCTCAGATAATGAAGATAAAGGCACTCACAGCGGGTACAAGACGACTCTGGGCAGCTTGGTCGGTGTGACTACAGAAAACTCATGTGAACACACATGCAAACGATTTGTTAACATCCATTTAAGGCACACAAAAACAAATGAGGCGCACACACACACACACACATTTATAGTATTTCTGCCGCATTTCGGTTTCACCCACACGGCACTCAGAATACAAATACAGTGCAAATACACTCTCATTCTTAGTAGTGGCATTGTTCTCATGTAATAGGGTTCTGGTCCCTGCATGGTAGAAACATATGTGCCACTTGTGTGTGTGTGTTTGTGTGGTGTGTGTGTGTGTAGACAGATGGGCTCCTCTACTAGAAGAGACAGTGTAATTCATGGAGCTCACTGGCAGCTCCTAAGTGCTTCCCCTGTTACTCATCAGCAAGTTCTGACCTCCAAAACATTTGCTTGACAGTGACACACACACCTGCATATTTTGTAACTAATTGCTATGGATATCCAAGTAATTAGGAGAAAATACACACATCTGTCACCATAATCAAAAAATCTTCTCACAGTGGTTCATTTAGTGCGGATGTATTTCTGCTGCATCGCCATCATTCTTTATTTTTTCTCAGCAGCAGCAGCAGACAAACACTCCTACACACACACACACTCAAAACACACACATACATGCTGCCAGGGCCAGTGTGTGCATGTGTGTGTGTATCTGACTGAAGCAGAGGTTTCCCAGTGGGGTCAGTGTCTACAGGGAGCTGCTGGATAGCAGGCATGTCTTAATGAGGCTCGTCAGGCTCTCTCCGCATCACACACACACACACACACGCACATGCACATGCACATAGTCTCCTCATCTCCTCCTGTAGCATCTACCTCTCGCCCTCTTGTACTCCTTCCTTCCTATCACCTTTTGTCGCCTCCCTCTCTCTCTCCTTCCACCTGTCACTCGTCCTCCCTCTCCCCTCGCTCTTCCCACCCTGTCCTCGCACGCCGCCCGGTACGCCGCTTCACCGCGCCTGCCCTCCTCCCTCCCGATCAATCTCCCCTCTTCTTCCTCAATCCATCTTTTATCCATTGCCTCCCCTTTCTCAGTCCACCCTTCCTCATCTCCTCTTTGCTTTCATCCTCTCTCCCTCTTCCATTTTCCTCCCCATTGTAATCCCTGCTCCCCCTCCCCTTCCCATTCCCGTTCCTTCTCTCCTCTCCCTTCCACCCCTCCTCTTCTTCATCCTCCTTGGAGGCCACTGAATGGGCAGCTCAGGGAGAAAAGTGTCGAGGCTGCAGGATTCTCCCCAAACGGCTTAATCTGCCGAGGCTCTGCGTACTGATAGCCTCCTGCCATTCCTCCATGAGCTGTAATGACTGTCTGTCTGCTGTGCAGATAAAGAGATGTCTGTGTGTGTGTGTCTCTCTGTATGTGTATGTGTGTGTGTGGCTTTCTGTCTGTCTATCTTTTTGAAATTTTTCAGTTAGTTGCTTTATTCCACCTCTGTCGGCCCTTGTGATTGACAGGCCCTCTGTATGTATTTAGATGTGTGTGTGTGTGTGTGTGCGTGGGTGGCCGTTTGAACATGGAGCAGCGGCTGTGTGTGCACAAATGCGTGGGCTTGTGTTTAAGCCACGCATCCCTGTACGTGCAAGCATCCGCACACATGCACGTGCATTTGAACTGTGTGTGTGTGTGTGTGTGTGTGTGTTGTACACTGGTGTAACAACTTGCACTGTATGTGTATCTGTGTGTATGCGTGTGGGCGGCCGGAGTCGTGCACTCACGCGAAATCACCGGCAGCTGTGTGTGCCCGGTGTGTGAGCGTGGGCGTAGCTCCTCTCCAGTAACAAAGTAAGGAAGCCATCGCAGCTCTATCAAATGTCAGAGAATCTTAAGTGTGCCTTTTAAGCACAATAGGCGGTGGAAATGTCAACACTTGAAGGGTCTATTACACTTCAAGCCTTTGGTGCTGTTTTTTTTCTTTCTTTCTGCTTCCTTTATTGATGCTTTCACAGAAATTTGAAAGAAACAGGCAAGAATATCAACCCATTTATGTCAAGAATAGATTCAGCTCAGCAGCTGAGTGGTTAAACCCACCATTTGGTAGTGCATTGTTAATCGCATGAGCTTTAGTTTGTTGCCTCATATAGCACTGTTTTCCTCCTTCTGTATGGTGTTTTCCCCAGTGTATGCTAGCTACAATATTAAGAAAACATTTGTCCCTCTTTGAGTTCAATATCACAAAGTTCATTACATTTAGAGATCCCAGTGGTGCATCAGCCACCATGCACACACATACAGTGTTAGGTAGAGAGCTCAGCCCCCCACCCCCCGCTGTTGTCATGGAGAACACGTTTTGCCTTTGCCTCTCCGTAAAGAATAATAATGCCTGCAAATCTATTGCAATGCAAGAGTAATAAAAGAACCATTGTGCCCAGTGTGTGTGTGTGTGTGTGTGTGTGATATCCCTTTTGGTGTGTGTGTGTGTGTGTTCATGCAGAATACCCATATACATGTTCCTTTTGTGTGTGTGTGTGTGAGTTTATGTGTTTAGCGTGTTTATGGGAGATAACGGGAGGCGCGAGCGCCGCCGTAGCTGTCAGGGCGTGAGCGCAGAATAGGGCCTTTGTTGCCGCGTTAGCTTCTCATTACAGAGTCGGGGTGACCCCCAGAACCCCCGGTAGACAGGCCGTCTGCGTGTCACTTCCTGCCTAAGCCTTCTGAGCAATGCCATTGGCAGACTATTGTTCCTGGGAGAGCATGATAGGATCAGGGAATGTGTCCTAATGTTTGCAGATTGGCTTGCCGGAGCAACAATTACACTTGGAGAACGCTCCCAATGGGGGAACGAGGGAGATAAGAGCCTGGGTGTGGAAGAGGGTGAAAAAGGCTCTGTGTGCTTCTCTGTGTGTGTGTGTGTGTGCGCTCGCCAAATGTAGCAGTGATGATCTTTTATTGTTTTAATAGCTTACCCATGTGGTCCCACTCGCATTGAGAATCCACAATGGAGAAGTTTTTCCAATTTCCTCCTAACTGACGGCCTAAATTGCTTTCTTTGTTTTACTGTTCATTTGTTGCTCATCACATCTTCATACAGACAAACAAGGTAAATGAAGGAGCGTCCTCTGAGTCACTGTTCTAGGGAGTGTACCATTTAGGGATTTATATGGTCTGACTCAGGCCTGTCATGCAAATAACAGATGTAGAAAAGCATCACAAAACACACTCAATCGAACCAATCAATAACTGTTACCTCTCCATCTCCATCCCACAGTGTCAGAGTGCGGAGGCGTCCTTGATGCCAGCGAGGCGGGCTACATCACCTCCCCCGGTTATCCTCTGGAGTACCCGCCTCACCAGAACTGTCACTGGATCATCACGGCGCCGGAGCCCTCGCAGCGCATCGTCCTCAACTTCAACCCGCACTTTGAGATCGAGAGGCTGGACTGCAAGTAAGACAGGGAGGGGGAAAAGCCAACTTTAAAGGGGATAGGTGGGGGAGCGGGATGGAGTCATGTCATAAAAGTGAAGTCTGTAAAGCACTCTTTTCTATCTGCAAAATTGCTTTGACCAATAAGACTTCATGGTGTATTATTATTCTGGCTGAATGATGATTCGTGTTGACATTTTCATTAGTATGCTGCGAAAGCATTTGTATCTCAAATAAGTAATTTCCTGTTGAAGCACACAGATTTTTACATACTATTATAATTCACCGCCAGCGGTTTGGCTCGATCCCAAGTTGTTGAAACATTTTCCACATTTTGACCGCAACGGGTCAATCGCAAAGGAAATTTTAATTGTAGATACAAGCTTTCTGCAAAACCATTAAATAGACTGTGGTTTTCTTTTCCTGAAATAATTATTTATTAAGAGAATGGCAAGCACATGAGCTCTTAACAGCAGCGTCCTTTTCTCACATTCACGCCATTAAACACATTATATCCAGGGTGGTGCCCTGTATGACCGCAGACGTTTAGTATCGGCCTTTTTAAGAGGCTCTGCTAGAGCGATTACTGGGTTAAATTCCTTGCTCAAGGGCACGTCAGCTGCACATAAACCTCAGCGAGTTGAGAGCAGAAAATGCTGCTCATTTCAGTTTCCACAACAAGTTTTCGGTCTCCCTCGCACGATGGTGAATATACAGAGGGGTCACATAAAGACCAAATGGAAAGAATGATTCAGTAATTAGTCCATGTGTTCATTCTGGTTAAACTGATGATGCAGGACAGAAAAATACCTTCTTTGCCAGAGGATGTTTTGTCTTATTCTCCTTGGATCCAGATGATTGAAGCTTTTTTTAACAAGTTGAAGGACAACACTTTGATATAAACGCCACAATCTGGAAGTTTAGACAAATGTTGAGTCATATTTGTGTATGTGTCTGCATTTAACAGCCTATCTGACATTATCAGGACCATCCAGCTGTAATCCCCCTCCATCTGATAATCAAATGTCGGGCTGTATTTGAAAATCTGTACGTCTGAGTTTGGGCACAGAGGGCAGATCATGATGTAGTTTGAAGTTTGTGGGGTGGAAATGGCAGAGAGAGAGAGGGAAGAAACCGGGATGGGAAGGAGAAGAAGAAGAAGAAGGAGAATGAGAATGAGGCCCAGCTGTTTGGATATGACTGCGTTGGTCAGTTTCCTTTCTCTGAGACATGAATAATCTAAATCATACGACCTCAGAGGAAGAAGTCACGGTCTCTTTTGTTTAATCCACTTTTATACAACTAACTCAGGGGGGAATGTTACACAATTTAAACATTATAAGCCTCTTTTTGTCTGTTTTGTCTGTTTAAAGTGAACACAGAAGAGATTAATCAGTGCAGTCTCTGCAGTTATGTCCATTTATTTCTCCTTTCCTTGCTCTAGCGTCTCTTCTCTCTGTAAGTTGAAGAATTAATAATCCTAGATGGGTGTTTTTTTTTGTTGTTGTTTTTTTTTGCATTGTTAACTGACAAAGCACTTTGTCTGGCCAGGAGAAAAATGTAACTTTCATAAGGACATCAGTGCCTGCTTTGGTAAAAGGGTTTTTGTAATGATTGTCAGCTCTATTCACACAGCTGTGTCACATTGCGGTGAACTGGAAATGTTATTTTGATGTCTCAGCTTTGTGTCTCCAGGTTTCTGTCACTTTTTTTTTCTTTTTCCAAAGGCAAAAACGTTGCATAATTATCTCCTTTGCAATATGTTTCTCAGTAATAGCGCTTTAACACCAGCGTCATAGTGTCAACACTGTAGCACGCTGGACTTCCCCGCTGTAGTGGTAGGGAGAGGAATGGCTCAGCTGTTGATAAGCAGTGTGTCAAGCAGTTTCTCACAGCCCAAGGCGTGCAGGGCAGGAGGAGGCAGAGGGAGGAGGAAGAGAAAACTGAAATGCCTCCTCTTTTCTCCTCTCCACAGAGAGTTTTATTAGGATGGGTTTTTTTTTAACGCTCGCCTGGAGGTACCAAGGCCTCGGCCTGCCCTCTAACGCATACTCCCACTTACTCTCCCTTCATCCTATATGTATGAGTGTGTGTGGGTGGGGAAAGCCGTCTGCATGTGAGTAACTCTACAAGCATGTAAGCAAGTGTTAGTTTGTAAGACTCTTCTCTCCATCCATCCTCTGAGGGATAAACCCCCATTTCAAAGGCCCATTAGAGAAATAGGGGATCACACCAACATTTATTTATGCACAACCTCTAAAACTAATGTGTTTGCCCTTGTGTGTTTCATGGAGCAAGCTTTTCCCTGTGGGGGCACAGAAATAAGTGGAAAAAAGCCAAAGTGTGGCTCGATACTCCTGCTCTCTCCGTCCTGTGTTATGCTTTTTACCCGGATTGATCCGAGCCCTGTAGCGCTGTTACGGGTTGCTTCCTTGCTTCCATTTTTTTTTGCCAGTACGATTAGGCACGGCCATGTGAGTGAGTGAGCGGAGAGTAGATTTTTGCATGTTTTCACGGAGGTTAGGGGGGTGAAGGGGGAGGTGGAGGGGAGCCGGAGGGGTCCCAGCAGCAGCAGAGGTGGAGGGCGGCTCACCATCTCGGTCAGGGTTGAAAATCCGCGTGACAGCTGGGATTGCAGAGACTGCAGCGGAGAGAACCAGAGCTGTGTGTGTGTGTGTTACCTGGAAGACAGAGCAGAGCCATGTGGTCTGGACTGCTGATCATGGAAACACACCAAGAAAAAAATACATAGATAACACAGTCATAAGGAGTGTAAATGGACATATGTTTTCAGTGGATATGCTTCAAGACACATGCACATGCACACTTAGGCATGCAACCTGTCGGTGTAAGAGCGCTCATCAGCCATCATATCCCCCCTCGGGCATTTTAGGCCCTTATAAAACTGAGAAAAGTGCTTGGTCAGCCCAGGCAACGGGTCAGAACTCTGGCTAATATCCCCGGCCAGCTGGTGATTTTCCCTCAGTGGGTTCAAACAGTCAGCACTCGGACGATGTAGCATAGCCAAACCGCGTCTCTACTGCAGCAATCAAATCCGCAGCCTTATGCAGGCGCTCCATGTCTGAGGTGGCACTTTAATTCAGGATTTCATTTCAGGGGGAGTCCGGCCGCGTGCCAAATAGCTCTTACCTCCAGGCTGCCAGCCGATTGATGTAAACTAAATGTACAAAGGCTAGATGAAATATCAGGGCCCATCTCAATGCAATCTGCCATCACTCAACCCCCCTTGGTATACCGCGATATACCAGGAGCTGAGGAAGGGGAGAGAGAGAGAGAGAGAGGGGTGGGGTGGAGATGATCCTCCTCCCCTCTCCCTCTCCCCACCGTCTTCTGTTTTTCTCTCCTTCTCTTTCGCTCCATCGTCCTCCCTCTCTTGATCTCCCTCCCCCCCTTTGTTCTTTTCATTCTCCCTCTCCCCCCTAGCCGAGGAGGAAGTGTTTTATTTACACACTTGCATTAAACATTGTCAGAATCACAGACAGCGACAAACACACACAAACACACAACACACACACGCTCATAAAACTGTAGTCATACAGAAAGATCCATTTCTTCCACCTTTGTGGGTTTTATTTTCTCACTTTTATTTGGTTATTTGTTATTGGATGCAGCCTGAGGTGGGAAGATTTGATGATATAACTTTATAACTTTACACACACACTGCAGGTACACACACACACACACACACACACACACACACACACACAAAGCTGTGAATCCCCTTGGCCTCTCACAGTGAGATGGGTCACCAACACGCAGCAACTACCCTCCCATTTTGCAACAGTG
This sequence comes from Lates japonicus, assembly GCA_033238685.1. Taxonomy (NCBI): domain Eukaryota; kingdom Metazoa; phylum Chordata; class Actinopteri; family Centropomidae; genus Lates; species Lates japonicus. Next base: position 728,415 of record BRZM01000110.1, read on the forward strand.
TGTGTGTGTGTGTGTGCATGATATCACCCTTACCACGCCCAAAGGGGATCAGAGAGGGATCAATGTCTGCATTCCGCTTAATGGGAACTGATAGATGATCAACAGTGACCAGAGGAGAGGGAGATGAAGAGGAGGAGGAGGGTGATGGTTAAGGGGATGAAAGGAGAGACAGATGAGCTGCCAGAGGTCATGACTCAAAGGGGAGTTGTTCAGGGTTCTGATCTGTCAATATCTGGCAATTCTGGCCGGCATTTAGGACAAAATCATGGTCATCAGCTGCACCAGCGGCCTTGACTATTACAGCTGCCACAGCTATAATGATGATATAATAAGTAATAAGGTACGGGCTGAATGAGAAACCAGCCGCCCTGTGATCAACTTTGTCCGCCACAGAGACATCCAGATATGAGCAATGCATTAAAGTTTACGATGACTTATCTTGATGGCAGTGTTGTCTCGGTCCTCTTTTCAGAGGCTTTCCAGTCCATACAAACCTGGATTGGTGGACTGAGTTTGAACCACTACAAGTCTCCTCTATCATGAATATACATATATATATATATATATATATATATATATATATATATATAGATTGAGGTCAATTTAAACATCTAGGCAGCAGGGTCGAGGGCTTCCAGCTCAGACGGCAGTTGTAGTCTGATGTTTCAGATCGATGTTGCAGTTGAAAGGGCTAGCCAGGGCCTCCAGACTGGGCTGGGCTGTGGTCATGGGCTTGGCCCTCAGTCATCTGTGGGCAAGAATCTGTGAGATACAGCAGGGAGAGGTAGGGCAGGAGGGAGACAAGGAAGAGGAGTGCTATTTGTTTTCGTGGGGCTAGATTAAGATGGCAGGCTCAGATCTGCAGGGATTTTGCTCGCAGCATCTAGTTAATATTTCAGAGGACTTATAGTTTATTAGAGGTCCCCTTCGAGGGCAGGAGGAGGGGTGAGCATGTGTGTGTACGTAACGCGAGTATCTGCGTGTGTGTCAACTGTACCTCCACCTTACTTTAATTTCGCTCTGTATCATCAAGAGAGAGAAAAAGGGAAGGACAGACGGTTTCCTCATTGTTTATTGATCGGGATCTGTGGGTTTCTGTGCTCTGGAGAGTGGGAGAAAAAAAACACATGGAGTAGAGAGGAAAATCATTTCAACTGAAGGCTCGCGTTCGGTGCGCAGCCAAGCTTGGTTTCCTGATATTCAAGAACAGCTGTTTTTATCGGTATAAAACAAATAAATCAGACGACCGTGATGCGCCCCTACAGCAATTATAAAGGATCTTTGTGTAATTTGACGCCTCCCGATGAATGCTTTATGTATTTATGGTATTTAGATTCAACTAAATGAAACACATCCTGTTAGTTGTCGCGCAGATCGGTCAGTAAATGAGAGCTGTTGCTGATTTCACAAAAGATAAAGAAGAAGAAGCAACATGGTTTTATAACATGACTATTACTGATCCCTAGAGTAAGATGAGCAGCTGGTTGGTGTGTAAAAGCACAGTGACTCACCAGTGGAGCCTTGAAGGCCACAATAGGCTATTTGAGAGACCTATAAATATGCACATATACAGTGGCTACACAGCAGTTAGTGTTTCTCAGGTGAGGCGCTGATGCCTGCAGGAAATGTCCCCAGTCCTCGACAAACAGCAAAGGTGTGAAAGGCAATTAGTTGTTTTATGAGCGGAGTGATATATGAGAGGAGAGGAAGAGAGGACATGTCTGGACTGGTGCAGGATTACTGGCCCTGAAGGGTTTTTACTTTCCTTAACCCCTCTGCCTCTGTTCCAGCTATCATGGGGGAAATGGTAGAAGAAAGAGGGGTGAGTCCCATAATGGCTCCCCTAAACACAGGCTGGTCATGCAGGACCCAGATGACTGCCAGACAGACAGCCAGACAGACAGAAAGCTGGGAATGGGGAATGGATGGTGTCAGATGTATGGGTTTGGATCAAAACAACTCCTAATGGAATTTGGATTTTAGGAGGGGTATTTGTATGCTTGAATGTGTGTGCGATGCTAATGTATGTCTTCACAGGCTTGTAAAGTATGTATGGGTTAGATTTATGTGTGAGTGAGTGCAATGTCCTGGAATGCGCCTCAAGTGTGTGTTTGAGAGAGACAGACAGTGGCTCTCACACGCCAGGGCCCCTATGGCGATTATCTATCAGAGCCTGGGGAGAGGCTGAGCCTAACAGGTCAATAATCACATCTGAGGAACACTACTCACTGACGCTAATCCATGATACAGGGAGAGGAGCGAGACAGAAAAAAGGGAGAGAGGGAGAGAGAAAGAAGGATAGACCCACTCCAAAATCAATTAAACCCAATTAGGCTCAGCCTTTCTCGTAGGGCCTCAACCCAGTGCTGATGCATACAGCGCAGGAGCAGGTGCGCCGCGACGCCCGTGGTTTGCCCATAACCGCGCGCGCTAGTGTGTACATGTCTCGCCCATTCATGCAAAGCGCAGTATGTTTGCTGGCACATGTCTCGAGTGTGTTTTCCCAAGCATGTGTCAGTTACAGCCCCTCTATTACAACTTAAGACAAAACAAAGTTAAAAGTTTTGGTAACAGTTGACACAATACCCCCTAAGATTATGCCGTTTGCAAGGCATATTCTGAATGTGCGTGCAGTGAACTTTAACTAGTGATAGCAAATTATTTCAAAATTGAGTAAATTCCATTGGATTTTGCCTCATAAAGACATAAAGACTTGGATGGAGTATTTCCTGTGTCAGAGATGAATGTCTTCGTTGTTCTTTCCTTCCTACTCCCCACCACTCCTTGCCTCCTCTTCCACATTCCCCTGTTCATATCCCTCATTAAGTTATATCCACTGCCCTCCATTCAACCTTTTCCCTCTCTCGTCCCTCCCTTCATGTGATTTTAACTATTCTTTCTCAGGTCTCATCCTCCCCGCAGTCGTTTTTTGTTTTTCCCCTCCTCTCCGTCTCCCCCCCCTCCCTGCTGCTCTTTGTTTCACAGACAGAATATCTGGGAGTAGTAAAGACATCTCTGTTGTACTGCACCGTACAGTACCGTGTTTGTGCGTGAGGCTCATCTTTGTGTGAGCATACGTGGGTGTTTACATAACCCCCATAAGAGCCCGCATCCACTGTTTGGCCTCTTAGGTAAACATGACGGCTGTCTATCCTCAATCCAGCGGCAGATACAGCGCAGATAGCCCCCGCTTATCTGTTCAAACACTCATGCTGCTTTGTATTACCAGTGTCGGCTCCACTTGATTAAATCAGGCCATGCCCAAAATCAAATCAAACCCCTCGAGTCGGATTTTGAAGTCATATCACTCATATTCCCGCTGGTTATGGAATTTCTGGAATATCGTATCATTTTGAGAGGCGTGTGCCAGACAGGGAATTTTACAAATGGGTCACTTTGCGCCCAATATGGCAGAGAAATATTTTCATACTCTGACTGATACCAGGCGGTTTATCACTTATAATGAAAAACAACATTATCAAAAGAAGAGGGAATCAAATTTTTAGGCGATGGGTGCGTGCTTAGGTTTGATCATCCTGTGCTTGGATTACAGTAAAAGAAAAATCATGTAGGGACCTTTTTTCTTTTTTCTTTTTTCTTTTTTTTTTTTTTAGAAATGATGCCTTTAATCTTTAATTCAACTGCTTGTAGCTGTTGTCTTTCCATCTTTCCATTGCACAGCAGCTGTGATGTTAGTCGCTGTGGTTTGGCTGATATCCGCCGGCCGACAGTGGCTCTCCTATCAGCCGGCCCGGTCGACCACAGACAGAGAGAGAGAGTGAATGACACTTAACAGTCACTCAGTCGGTTAAAAGACACTTCCTCTGCTTATCTGAGTGTGTAGGATGTGTTTGTGTGTGTGTGTGTGGGTGGGTGGGTTCTGTGGTTTCCTGTGTCTTTTGTGTGTGTGGTTTCAGTTAGTAGCCACCAACAAGAGGAAGAAAGGCATATGAGGGTGAGAGAGGAGGTGTGGAGAGATATCAACTGTAAGGAAGAGGTTTGAGGTGGAAAATGGAGGTGTTGAGTTGAAGGGATCCAGAAGGATGTGGTAAAGACGGACAGAGAGGAAGAGGGAAATTATTCATAATTACAGACTGTGAGTTTAGGGAAAACTTTTCTGCCACAAAAAAGAAAGAAGAGACTCATGTCTGTCATTGAGTGTCCTCGTGGGGGACTTCTCTGTTTAACAACAAAAAGAAACCGGTCCATCCTGGTTACATTTGCCCTCCGACCCCTGCCGCTCCGGCCCGTCGCTTAAGAGCAAATGGAAGGAAGGGAGTGTCCAAGAAGAAGTGAATGTTGGACGCCTCAGGAAGCGAGTTTCACTCACATCCTGCCCACCTGGACAGACATCCTGCGTCTGAAGGCCGTGTCAGGTCATGTCTCCCGCAGCTTCCTATGACCACCAGCATAGAGGTGGATGGAAGTTGGTGGATGAGTGAGCAGTAATGTGTGTGTGTACGGAGGAGGAGGAGGAGAGGGGGAGAAACCCTCATCCATCGCTGGGCTTTCCCAGCCTCCCAGCGCCCGAACCTCTGACCCCAAAACACATCGACAGCTGGGATGGTGACATTGGATCCGTGTTTGGGTTGTCTCTGCTTTGTCCGGCCTGCCACTGTGTGTGTGTGTGTGTGTGTGTGTGTGTGTGTGTGTAGCCAAGCGAAACTGTGCACTGTGGGTGGGTGTAAAGCAAGAGACCGTGTCTGTGTGTGTATGAGAAAAAGAGATAAGCACTCAGGCATACAGGCATGTACAGTACATCTCCTTCTGACAGTAACCAACCTTTTGCCTTCTATTTGTCTTTCCACAGATTTTCCACGCCAACACAGACCCAGCCGAGGTGGTCCTGAACCGGGTCCCGCAGCCAGTCTTGGCCCGGTTTGTTCGCATCCGACCACAGACCTGGAGGAACGGCATCGCCCTACGCTTCGAGCTCTACGGATGCCAGATTACAGGTGCGCGCGTCAGCGTGTGTGTGTCATGAGGTTAGATTCATCTAACCTTTTCCTCAGAAAAGTCAACTCGAAAAGAGACAACAACAACAAACAACATTTTTCTGCTGCACTCCTAGGCTCAGTTTCTTGTCCTTGAACCACTTTTGTGATTTAGGGATTTAAACCAACAACACTGTGGTCAGAGGTCTGCCTTTTCTACTGTCTTGTTTTGTTTTTGAAACCTAAATATAATTTGCTTTGAACATCAGCACAAAATAACTTCCTAAACCATTAAAGGGAACACATACATGTGTATTTAGGCTTTCTCCCAACCTCTCCCTCGCTATCTTTTAAACATGACAAGCCTCAGGCTAATTAAAGGAAACTTTTACTCTATTCTTCCTTCCAGAGGCACCACCAGTGTCATTTCCTTCTCTTGCCACTCCCCCCGCTTCTTCCCCCGCGCTCGCTCTCCGTCTCTAACTCCCCCAACGGCGCCTCTCTTCCCCCCCCCCTTCCTTCCAGAGGCACCACCAGTGTCATTTCCTTCTCTTGCCACTCCCCGCTTCTTCCCCCACGCTCGCTCTCGTCTCTAACTCCCCAAGCGCCTCTCTTCCCCCCATGGTTCTGAATATTTTTTGATATTGTCCTCTTTGCTCGCGTACTCCTCTATGTCAGTAGTGCCGATCAATCATTCATGGCTTCCCCGTTCGCTCTTACATCAGAAACTGTGATTCGCCTCAGCCTCAACAGCTGCTATTGAAATAACTATTAGCTGTTACAGTACAGGTACAGCCACACACACACTTTCTAAATATAGCTGATGACCTCAAAAGCAGGCGCACCCTTTGAAATGTACACAGACACCACCCACCGGCACGCACACACACATATGCACTTCCTGTGCCTTTTATTCATTATTTACATCTCCTGCTTTTGCAGTGACATAACAGCATGAAACTTTGATCTGTGTTCTCTTAAACCGTCAGCACAACTAACATCCACATCTCTTTTCCTCCTGCCCTTTCTCACTTCCTCTGTCTTCCTCTCTACCTCCCACCCCTGGTCTCTCACTCCTCCTCCCTCCCCCCCCCCCCCCCCCCCCCCCCCCCCCCCCACCGCTCGTCTCTGTAGGAGTCTCATCTCTCACTCTCCTCCTTCCAGTCTCCCCGAGCCGCCGTCTTCGGCTCCGACTCTCCTACCCTTGCTTTTTTTTTTTCTCTCTCCATACTCTTTCCGCTCTCTACTTCTCTGCCTCCCAGCTCCTCTTATTATACCTTTCTTATCCCCTTAATCCTCATTTCTCCTTCTCACATACTTTCTCCGCAAGTTACTTTCAACGCCACTCTCCCATCCGTATCTGAATGAGTTTCAATCCCAAGTGCCTTTGCGTGAGCGTGGAACTTTCCCGCAGTCAGTGAATGTACATGAAATGTGTGCAGCCTAGTGAACAGAAAAGCTATTGTAAAGAATATAAAGCCACAATACAGTGAGCTACATAGACACTTAAATATTTGTGGAAGATGTGAAGTGCATGAAGCAGTGAAGTGTGCCCATTCAGCAGAGGACTTAACATATGCTTTTATATCACTAATGGCAGTCTAATTGCATATTGAACATAAAGCAGACATGCTGTGCTACACATCTCTTCTCCCTCCCTCCCTCCCTCCCTCCCTCACTAGTCCAACCTCACACTCTCCCATTCGTTCCAGTCTAAACTCTTAATGCTTAGTGGCCAGTAGTGCAATCCTGCGGTGAAGCTTAACAGCTCCCAGGTGGGAATATGTGTAACAGCGTGAGCGTGCATGTTAGGTCATCACCGAAACTTCTCCATCAGCCCCCACCACCCAGCAAGGTGAAGGTTAAAGTAATCTCTGCCCTCTCTCCTTTCCACTCCAGATGCTCCGTGTTCAGACCTGCAGGGCCTGCTGTCGGGCCTGCTGCCTGACGCACAGATCTCGGCCTCCTCCAGCAGGGACATGGTGTGGAATCCCGGGACCGCCCGTCTTGTGGCCAGTCGCTCCGGCTGGTTTCCCGCCCCTGCGCAGCCGCTGGCTGGAGAAGAGTGGCTTCAGGTATGAGAACATTTTATTATTGCACATTTCCAGCTGGCATTAATGCCTTAAAGAGTATTTTTTAGATATTTTAATATGAATGAATCACTCTTAACACTCACTTCCACATATTAAGGGCTAATAGTATACATTAGTACAGAAGACTTGCAGCAGATTAGCCTGAGTTGACCCCAGAAAGCATAACTGTAGATGTGTAGTTTATAGCTAATGGTGATAAAAATGAGTAAATAAATAAATACATTTGCTGGCACCTGAAGTGCATCTCATACTATGTCTCCTAGGGTCAGGTTTGGTGCTATATATACGTAATACAAGCAAGCAAATTGCTCAGGGTAATTCTCGTGTAAATATATGCAGCAAGTAGCACCTGTACATTCTGGCTTCATGCTGAGCTTAAAGAAGAGGCAGAGCAGCAATTAAACCATCACCATGTGTTGTTCTAATCCCTCCAGGTGGACCTAGGTGTGCCTAAGACGGTGCGTGGTGTGATCACCCAAGGAGCAAGGGGAGGAGAGGCTGGAAGCGGGGCGACCACCGATAACCGGGCTTTTGTCAGGAAGTACAAAGTGGCGCACAGCCTGAACGGAAAAGAGTGGAATTTCATCATGGACACCAAGACCAGCCTGCCCAAGGTGGGTGAGGGGAGGAGTAGGAGGACATGTGGGAGAAATTATGCTCTGTTTGTTTGTGTATCCCGCCAGTTCAGCAACCGCTGCAGTTTCATGTTTATGTACTTTGTGCAGATTTTCGAGGGGAACACGCACTACGACACCCCGGAGCTGCGCCACTTCGAGGAGACGGTGGCCCAGTACGTCAGGCTGTATCCAGAGAGGTGGTCTCCGGCTGGGATCGGGATGAGGGTGGAGATACTGGGCTGTGACCTTCCAGGTAGGACACTCTGCTGTTGCTTTATTATATGAATCATTTTATATATGATAATTTGCTGCTTATAGCATTCCAGGGTGAATAATTTGCCCTGCACTGTAATGAACTTAAGTGATCTAACCAGAACTGAATGGACCTTGAGGAAGGTGGCTCACCAGAAAAGTGAGGCTCGCATTAGATATGCATGAGAGTCATTAGAGTCTGCCAGAGGTGAAAAGAGACACACAGTGTTGGCAGAGAAAGGGAAAGTGATAGCAAAGTGAAATCTTGAACCTGAAAGTTTGTGATTTTGATCCCTTTCTGATACTGTTTCACCTAGAAGATACAATACGTGTTAGCTTCTGCAACAAGTGTTAGCATCAGCAGGGAGTGGACAGGGTTCGGTTTAAAGGAATGCGTCTCCACAGAGAGAGAGAGAGAGAGAGGGAGCAGTGGTTTGTTCACTTTCCAGCGTGGTCTGTTATCCAGATGTGAGGTAGTGCTGGAGACACACACACACATTCACTGACACTCGCGCACATATGGACTCTCACTGTTTACCGCTCCCTCTGTGCCTCGACAGGATGACTGGGCCTGTACAGCACAACATGCTCAGCGCTTACATACAAGCACACGTGTGGACGCACTCACACACCCAACAAACCACAGTAAGACAGATGTATAAATGTGTACTCTCCCCTAACGTTCACACACCCACACACACGCCACAGTAATCATGCCTGTATAAGCGCAAGTTAGGCTGTGCCTTCACTGAGGTGATTTGTGTCCGTCTGTGTATGTGTGTATTTGTGGGCTTGCGTAAGTGCAGATGAAGTGCAGTGCTCTCCAGCTGAAGAGAGATGAAATATTAAGAATAGAACATTGTCATTATCGCCTTTACCACTTCTCTGAGCAGTGTAATACACATTTAAAGACACATAGACACAAAGAAATGTACATCTGCCATTATAATATTAATATATTAAACACAACAACGTTAACTACACTTGTGAATGTGCACAGTTATGTGTGCATGTGCCTTTTTGTACACTTTCAGAGATGCAGAGCCCCCCCCATACCTGAGGTAAAATGGTTTAATCCAACATTCTGTATAACTGTTAGACACTATAGTAAAACATGTTATAAAAAGCAAGTCATAGATGCATTTTTCATTTAATTTAAATGCAATTTGTGAAACACCTGGTGTCTGGCTGTTTTATTTCCCCCCAAAACCTCCTGTGGCACACAGGAAAGGATGTGTTTTACTGTTGACTGACAAGTGACCTGTGGGAGGGCGCATTGCAGAAACGATACACCAGCGAACACCAGCCCCAAAGATGGAGACAAAACGAACGAGGATCGGGGATTGCCACTTTTTGTAGAGGGGTGATTTTTATCAGTGGCACAGAAAACTGCTGTTGAGGGTCACACATTGTTCACAGGCCTACAAAACTCAGCAGGCAGAGTGGACTACTGCTGACATCCTGTAAATCATTCACTTCCCCCCTTCCACACAAACGATTCTCTTCTTTCTGTTCTGTCCTCAGTTAAGCCCTCTTTTGAATTTCTTCTCCTTTATATGATTTAGGCAGATAAAAAAATGTATTTTTTATTTTTCCTGTTTGAGCCCAGCAGCTGCTACCACAATGAGGCAGAATAAGGTCTCTCTCTCCCCATTCCTACACATGGTTGCAGTTTTTTCTTCTCCCACCCTGAGGCCCAGTGCGTGGGTCCGTAAATGTTTTTGTTCTTTTTTGGTTGCTATGCCTCCTCTCCTTTCCTCTCCTCCCCTCTGTTACTCATCACTCGCACCTCTTTTCCATGCTCACTGCTGTTGGTCCTGACTCCTTCTGTTTCCCTTGATTCATTTGCAGCTGTCTCACACACACACACAGCCCTTACAGTGTCAGTTTTTTTCTGGTATACGTGCTCCAAAAATGAAAAATGTATGAGCTCAGGAAGGAAATTTTAGAGACTGATCTGTTTAAAAAAAAAAAGCAAAATATCATCTCTTCCTTTTTCCGGGTGAGATCATTTTAGTCTTAGGAGCACTGTATTTTAGAACACACCTGTAATGCTCCACAGTGGCTTTCTGGTTCCTTCAAAATCCCAGTAAATTCTCTATAGTAGAGCTATGGACACACCATCTTCATAGCATCCCATTCTTTAGGAAAGCTTCTCTGTGTGTGTGGATGAACCTTGATCTGAGGACTTAACCCCACCCAACAGAATATCAAACAACGGCTACTTGTCTTTCCCATCATGTTCTTTTGTGGTGTATGTGTGTGTGCGTCCGTGCAAGCACATCCATTCATCAATGTGTGTGTGTCTAGGACTGCCAAGCAGAGATTTACAGAAAGGCTTTCTACATAATTGAAGAGATTTTTTTTCTCTTCTCTGACATATTGCTGAGTCAGATTCTTTGGGAGTGAGCAATGTCTTTTATGCAGAGAGGGTTGGCCCTCGCCACCCTGTGTTAGTGTTTTTTGGAGTCTGTGCGTGTTGAAAAACGAGCATCTAAAAGCATTTGTCCGTGTGTGTCTGTGTGTGTATTTCTGTGAGCATGTGCGCAGCTGCACCGTATGTGTATTTCTACATGTGAGTGTGCATCTCCATTATCTATGCCAGCAGTTCCCCTGGGTCCAGTTCTAAGTGTTGGTGTCTCATCCCGCGCATGATGATGACTTGCATCATCACCTGCAGCACTAGACACATTATGTAAGACAACACTCTGCTGCAGAGGGACTTTTCCTGCATTACAAGGCCCTCTGCTGCGCATGTACAGTAGGCCTGCCTTCAATCGCACGTGGTCCTCGTAACGCTGCTTCTGCAACATAGTCCTCACATGCATCAAGGATAGGGCTTGGGGCAAGGTTGGCAGGTCACATACGTTCACACACATTCTCAGTCTGTCTCACATAAACATTCGCACCCACACAAACGCACAATTCGGTCGCATTCCCATTGCCCCCGACGCTCCTGTCACACCCTGGAAAGGTCAGCACATTTACACTGTGACAAGGCCTGACCTTTGAAAGCATAGAGTGTTCAGGAGCCGGCTAGAATCTTAATGGACTAGCCTGTGTGTTTTGTGTTTATGTGTGTTTAGTTGTATGCACACTGGCGCCCAGGTAATGTGTAGGGCTCTTGGTTTGTTTTAACGCCTGGTCCCAAGACTTAACTGGTGGACTCAAAGGTTAGACTGGAATAAAAAAAACAAGGCAAATACTAAAAGCGAAAACAAACAAGAAGTGTGAGCGCAAGAGACAGAATAACAAGGGGAACAAGAGAGGGTCTTGCATTTTAAACTTGGGAAGAGAGAGATTTGGGGGAGAGGGCTGCTTTCCTCGCCTTACCTTTCTGGTGGGCCGCAGCGATAAGAGTCTCATTAGGCAGTAAATGACTGGCATAAAGGACATGACATTAACGCTGGGTTAATGTCAGAAGTCGTCGCCAGCTGTGGTCAGCCCTTTCATGTTTGCCATTTCTCCAGCTGGGGCGCCGTCGCGCTCATTTCCACAGGAAGTTCCTTTAAGCGGATCAGTTGTGTATCACGCCGCGTTTGTTGCCTTTAGTGCCTTTCATAGTCTTTAAACGATAATGGTAGTCATGCAGAAAGAGGAAATTTAACAGTAGGAGGCTCTAGTATTGCCACTAAATGACATTCAGCAGGGAAAATGTATGTGACTTTTTAAGCTGTTTGCGTGCCTGTTGTGTTTCTTTTCCAACTGATGAGCTCTGTCTCACATGAGATCATCAGACATCCAAGCCTCAGAGTTGTTTGGATAGGCTTAAATGAAACAAGGCAGGGAAAGCTAACAAAGGAATATGAAATATAATATGCTTACGAATCCACATAACCATTTCAGTGATCATTAATGTCAAATTAGTGCAATATGTTTGAAGCTAGTGTAGTGAAATGTGACAAAAACAAGTCACTGTGTAAACATATGTTGTTGATGATGGTTATACAGACAGAAATTGAAGGAAGAACAGCCTCCACAGTTTATTCACATGATAAATTTGGATCTTCGGTTGAGACGTGACCCAAACCTCTGTGTAAACTCCCATAACACACCAGGGTTGACCCATCTGCTCCTAATAACACAGCGCTTTCTCCCAGTTCACATTCCAACTGCAGCCTGCTCAACATGTGTCTGTGTGCGCGCACATGTGACGTTTTTTAATGAGCAAATTCTTAGTCTTATTTATGCCTTTGTATGTTGTTGCTCTTTCCTTGTGATAAATGTCTGCTTAAATAGATGTTAAGGGCAGAGAGAAAACCGTACATTTCGCTCTGTGTTTGCTCTCCCTTCTCATGAGTTATAGAGTGAAGGAGACACTCACACATGCACAAGAAAAAAGAGTGGGAGATGGAGTGTGTGTGCTCCGCAGCCTCCCTGACAGCCAGTGAGTGGTCCCAGAGTGTGATCATCCTGTCCAAGGTCGAGGGGAGTTTGTTAGACACATCCATCCATCAGCCTTAGCGCCAGGCGTTCTGTATGTAGTCCGCGTGCGTGCCTGACTCTGCATCTGCTCGCGTATTAGCATGTGGACATGTGTGCTTGTGCATCTGCGTGTCTGCATATTTGAGTCTGTGTGTGCGTCTTAGACAGATACTGACGCCTGAGCACCCAGACACAACATGACGGGGGCCCCCTTGGGTGCTCTGGGGCTATCTTTGCCTGCCTCCGCTTGTCTCTGACACACTGGGTGGGATGGCCGAATGGAGACAGGACACCAGAGATACAGTTAGTTTTGGGCAGTGACCTCACTCTCTTAATAATGACATGCACTTTAATTCACCCGTAATAGGACAGATGATGTAGACGTGATGTTTATGTGCTGAATTATAGCTAAGAAATAATGACAGGTTGATCAAAACAACAGTATAACTCTCTAATTTCCTGTTTACATCATTTCACTGCTGTTAAAGTGAACCCGAACTGTTTTGGCATGAGAGATTAGTTACAGTGAGAGAGCATATGAGAGTTCTTCGCTATTAATTCTAATCTATTAAGAGGGATTTTATTGCTAAAAAATAGCCGCGCTTCTAGGTGTAGCTTCATACTTAGCGTAGAGACATGAGAGCTGTGTCAATCTTCTCATCTAGCTCTTGCCAAGAAAGCAAAAAACAATTTCTTTCAGCACTGAAAATTTTCTAAATAATTAGAATTAGTTTACATCTACATCAATATCTAAATTAGACAGCTGGCCTATTAACAATTCCTTATTCCTTTCTTGTTCTTTCTGCCTTTGTTGCTTATCATTTCCTCTCTCGTCTGTATTTCCTGGCCCTCCCCAACTCCACATGAATAATTTCTTCAACAAACACTGGGTGATTAATGCGTCCCGTTTACAGTAGTGTGACTCCTGAGGATTGTTTCACACTACCATCTTTGACCTGAGTTGTGTCATGTTTGTTTCTGTAGAAACCACCACGCCGGCTGACACCGTCACACCAACTCTGCCTGCCGACATTGAAACCACCACAGTCCCCATTACAACCACAGGTGAGAACGGGCGACAACGTGTTTTACATGAAAGCAAAAGAAATACTGGATTAATAGTGTCATTAGGAAGCTGTAATAACAAAGATGAAAGCCTCTGAAAGGGCTGTATAACATTATGTATGAATGCTTCTTTATCTGAAATGGCTGTAAATGAATTTCTTATGCCTTTGTGCCCTTTGGCTCTCGCTCTTACTCTGTCTTTTCTTTCCCTCTCTGCTCCCCCTCTACAGTAGCCACCCCTCCTCCATCAGACAGCGTGTGTGACTTTGACCACGGCCTGTGTGGGTGGACGCACGACCCCAACGCCCCTCTCTTCTGGTCCCTGCACAGCCACGGTGAGTCTCCTTATCAGTCATGTGGAGATTCTGCATGAGTCACCTCCGCTGTCTGGTTATCAGAACGACTCAGAGCTGCTTCACTTAAGCTTTTCTCTGTGTAGCAAAAACAATGCAGTTAACGTCTCAGGTTGACTTTGGACATCTTAAATTTTATCTTGGCCTTGCATGAGTTTCTGTATAAGCTTTTGCCAAGTGCAGAGTGTTTGCTGCAGAGCTTTTTTGTATGCAGCTGCAAGGGGAATTCATTTGGGTGCAGAAAATTGCACAAGCACAAATGCATTAAGTTTATTTTATCAACTTCAGTGGGTCTAGACAAGACAGTTTTTTCTACAATTAAACGGAGTCATTCTCCTTGTGCATCTTCATTGAGTCCTTTTTCAATTTGATTAAAATAATTCCTTAAATTGAAACCAGTCTAATTTAGCAGCGGCATCGTCTGCCAGCCACGCCGCTCTTTTCCGAGCGAATGAGATCGAAAATGAATTGAGGGAATCAAGAGGGGAAAGCGACACCGCGGCTGTGTCAAGCACGCACACACACACACACACACACACACACAATATCATCATTACTGAAACACACACTCAGCTTCACTCATTACTTCATGCGGTCAAAAATGCGGACGCCTTGGCAGGAAGGGGTTAAGAATCTGTGTCTACTGTTCAGAGCTGAGATTCCAAAGACGAGCTGTTATTCCCAGCCCCTAAGTCAAACCGGTGAGCTATATTAAAGTATGTCTGCTTGATAAATAGGTATCTGGGTCAAATACATTTATTATATGTTCCTCCAGAAGAGGAGGCATGTCTTTAATGTCTTTATCAGGGATATATTCATCTGGGTACATTTAAAACATCAGTTTCCTTAACTTTCTATCACCTTAAATGGTTTGACACAAAGCTGATAAAGCCTGTGTCTCTATTTGGCTCTGCGTGATTGTTTGGGATCACGCATGGTGCATTTCTCAGAGACATCACAAGCAATTAATGTTCTCATGAAAAGTAGTTGAAGAAGCTTGCGAAGAAGGGGAGGATGATTCACGGCGTTGAGTGCAACTTGAAATCAGAGAGCGCCGTATTAAGTTTTATCCTCTCCTCCTCCTCCTCCTCCCGCTTGTCCCCGTTCTCGATATGCCTCCATCACCCCCCCCGCCACTGCTGCTCCCGTATCTTCATCCTGTCTTCCTCTTCTTTTTCCAACTCCCCCCCCCTTTCCCTCTTCCTCCTCCTTCTTCCTCTTCCCCCCTTGTTTTTGGCTGCGGTAGGTTGTGATGGAGGGTTTCTTTGTGCACGGCACCAGAGGACACATCTGGATAGACAACATCTACATGAGCTCCAGCACCCCTCTGAAGGAGTGTACACGTAAGTCGTACACACACACACACACACACTGTATACACATCCCACATTTCTAGGGACAACTCTGACAAACAGACAAAACTGTTTTTTTTTTCCTTCAATTTCAAAATCTTTTCCCGTTCAGAAGAATATTGAAAACTAAACACACACACATCCATTTGACCCACCACCTTCCTCTCATCCTCTGTCAACACTTCCATCGCCTTATCATCTCGCCCTCCATCAATCTGCCATTCCCTCTATTTCCCCTCCACTTTTAGCCTTAAGGTCCTTGAACAGTGACACACATGAAGTGATAAACACCCCCCTCCCACCATCACCACCACCCTCCAGCCCTCCCTCCCTCGCCCTCCCATCCCAGTTTGAACCAGCCTCTCCTCTGAGCCACAGATACAGAGATGAAAGAGAGGAGGAGGACAGCGTTACTCCTCCTAAAAGAAAGAAGAATAAGAAAACTAGGTATAACGCCCCGTGGGCCCCGGCGATGCTAATCTATGTTTCATTAGATTTCTTCTTCTTCTCTTTCTCTCCTCCACCTCTATCTCTCCCGCGCTCGCTCCTCTCATCGTAGTTGTAAACAGAGCTTTTCCCGAGCCGTCAAAGGGAATTACTAGACAGGCTGTTTCCCAAGCAAGTTTTCTGGGTGCCTGGTGCGAGCCAAGCGCCAGAGCAGCCTCCTTAATCTGGCCCGAGCAGGGGCTTTGGAGAGGGTCTTAAACAGATCAGAGACCGAGTGGGGGGTTCAGAGCCAAAAAACCACCGTCCTTCGCTGACTGGCGTCCAGTGTGCTGAGCGGACCACAGTGGGGAGAAGGCAAAGTGTAATTGAGGGAAAGTGTGTGTGTGTGTGTGTGTGTGTTGGGTCCCTGGCTCTGTGGCAAACACTTCTGCTTTTGCCTTTTTGTGTTCTATCATTCATTTTTGTGTGTACGCGTGTGTCATGAGAGTCTTGAGAGAGTCAAAGCAGCTTGGAAAGGCAAAGATGACAGCACCCCACACACCATCCGCCTCCACCACCCCCTCCCTCCTCCATGCCTGCTGTGTTTCCCCATTCCCATCCCTCCCCTCCTTTGCCACTCCCAGAGCATGCTGGGATGTTGCTTATCACCCAGCGCAGTTGAGTTTCTTCACAGTACGTTGGCGTTCCCGCCAAAAGGCGCAAGCTCCCAAGTCTGTTTCTCACACACATAATTTAACACACACTGAGAGACACACACACACACACACACACACCAGTTTTTTGTGTTTGCATTCCAGGCAATCAGAGCGAAGGTTCTGCTCTATGCATTTGCAGCAAGCCAAAACACCCCAGCCCGCTCCAGTTTAACTGGACTCCGCAGATAAACAACTTGAAATGCGTGAACTTTTGCGGACGCACACATGCACGCGTGAAGCTCATACACTCTCAGCCCATCTCAAACTCCCAACTCACACGACGCCCTCTGTTTGAAATTGCATTCTCGCAAAGGAGCAGCTGAGTAAATGCCATAATTCGTGCGCGTTATCTGAGGAATTAAGTTAAATTTCCTCAGGAGGAGTTTGATAGTCTTGTATTGTTTAGCGTGTTGGCTGACTTTTCCCTCGTATTTAAAGTTATCTAACAGCTCCCTCTCTCTCTCTTTCTTTCCCTCTCTCTGCCTCGCTCTCTCCCTCTGTCCTCGCAGAACCCATTGCGGATTTCTCCCCCGAAAATCCAGGTGAGTTCAACTTTGGTATGATGTCACTTCCTCTCTGGTCTTGCTTTCCTGCCCGTTGGTATGCACTAGCCTGGGGTTTCTTGCTTGGTGGCACTAAGTCGTGTCAAACAATCAGACTAAAAAAATTAAATAAGAAAAAAAAACAGTCCTTTCGCCACAAACATGGAGTCTCTAGCTGGAGTTGTGCGATTCCAGATTAATAAAGCGTCCTTCATTTTATAAAGGTATTCATTTAAAATAATCAGCAGCATGCAGACATCGCAAACAAATACTTAACCCCTCGCTAAAATCGAAATGATTAAAATCGCAAATACAGAATTAATTTTCCCCAAATCTAACCAAGTTTAAAAATAGATTATTTTATTAATGTGTTGTTGTGTATTAGTTTTACCTTGTCAGTCTCAGTATAAAACAAAGGATTAGTCTCAAAAGAGCAAACTGTGCGTGCAAGGCAAGCTAAATCAAGCACACCTCATGGAGTTAGATATTTGAAAAGAGCTACATATTCTCAGTTCTAGGCTGC
The DNA here is from genome assembly GCA_033238685.1 of Lates japonicus. Classification (NCBI taxonomy): domain Eukaryota; kingdom Metazoa; phylum Chordata; class Actinopteri; family Centropomidae; genus Lates; species Lates japonicus. Next base: position 745,713 of record BRZM01000110.1, read on the forward strand.
CTGACACAGCCTGAAGGGTTTTAAATAACTGTCTGCCTCATGAAAAATATTTAGAGCATCCTGGGGGACTCTATGAGATTGATGTTAGTGTTTTGGCATCTCATAATGTCTTCCAATAAGATAAGAGCTTGGCGGTTTCAGTGCGAATGTGATGTGTGTGCACTTCTTCGGCTTTTTCTGCTCCTTCGTCTTCACGCACACACACACACACACTCACGCAGAGTCTCTAACCTTTGACAGACTTGCACAAACACACACGTTAATATCACTACACACACATGTACACACACCAGTGTCCCCAGTGAAAAGCAATCAGATAGAGTGACTGAGCAGCAGCGAGCGCGGGTGTCTCTCTCCTCTCCCTAACTCAGCTCTGTCTAATGAGTGTGTGCAGTGTGAAGTAGCAGGAGCACGCACCATTTCCCTCTGTAATTATGTGACACGGTCCAAAAATCAGGATGTATTCAGCTCTGCTTCACGTTCCCTAGTTCAATGTGACATTCGTTCGGTCTTACGGCTCTCTTCCACTGTTTGGATGGTAGATGTGGGCTCTATTTTTTAGCTTTTCACTGTCTTCAGGGGTTCATTTTTTGCATAGCAGGCTTGGATAATCGAGTAGAGGCTTCTTGGAAGGTGGTTAGTTGGTTCTTACCAAGAATTCGAGAAGGGGGGTTCAAGCCAGGGGCAGCAGTGTAGGGGATCTGTGGAGATAGTCTCCAAGGAGACAGCGCTTGGCTCGAGGAGGAGAGGACTGGCCAGGAGGCTGATGCATGAGGAAAAAAGGGAGAATGAAAAACCAAGAACAGAGAACAGGATAAATTATGTACTCAGAACAAATCTGCCAACCTGAGCCAGCTAAATAACAAATCCCAATCCAATATCAGCTCTGAGGGAGCTCTGGAACATTGGGTTCCCATGTGGTGTCCTGACTGATGATTCGTGCATGGTTCTGAGGCTTTATCAGGGGGCTGTTTGTGACTTCCTGTGCCAGATCGAAACAGGAAGAGGAAGCTCCTTAATTCAATGTGTGTGGGTGCTTTTATAACTAATTATTTTGGCTGTCGTTTCACACCAAGTCATTTCATTGGAGCTCTGAAAAAAAATGTAATTGCATTGCATTTGATTGGATCAACCATTGGACTGATTTCAAACCAAATCTCTTGATGATCTTGGTGTGAAAACTTGTCCTCCAACTGCAAAACAAGCTACTTGAGAGAAATGGATGCATTTAATTTTTTTTATTTTTTGGCCTTGGAGATTTATTTCATTTTTTGCAACTGGCATGCTTGTGCATGCTCATATGAGGTGCACGCCTGCTGTTCGTATGATGAAGACATAGGGATAGAAAATAGAGAATTAAATGTAGAGAATAAACAAGTGCCACTCCTCTCTTTTCCCGCTGGCCAATTATTCTGTATCTCTCCACCAGGGGGAGGCGTTCCTGTGCCTCCCTTGCCCATCCACTGGTATTACATTATGGCCGCCGGGGGCGCCCTCCTTCTCCTGGCGGTGGCCATCTTGGTCAGAGCCCTCTGTTGCTGCCGACAACACCTGGCCACCAAGAAGAGCCAGCTGTCAGTGGCCTATCACAGCTCCTCGCAGTGCTTCCAGTATTCTAACTGGTCCTCCAGTATGGCCACCCCAGGGGTGGAGCCAGTCCTGACAGTGAGGTTGGACAGCCGGGACCGACACCGTACCCTCTGCTGAAAAGAAGCGCTTAGCCGCATTGTGTTTTGGCAGAGCAGGACGGCAACTTGTGATGTCAGTGGCAGTGTGTGTCGTGATGCTGCAAGATTGACAGAACATCCACTTGACGAACCCCTCTCTCCTTTAGTTTACAGTTGCAAGGGTGAAACTGCCAAGTGAAAACACTGTGCCCTCTCTCTCTCTCTCTCTCTCTCTCTCTGTCTCTAATGGATGTAGCTTCGGTTGCTGTTTTCTTCTTTGTTCCATTAAGGAGTTTGCTGTTGACATTTCACACTATGCTGCTCCTGATGAGAGGACTGAAGTCTGAGTAAGTTATTTATCTGAGCAGCTTGTTTCGGACCATTGAGTGCCGTCTGGCTCCTCATAACCCCAACGGTCCTCCTGGAATGACCCCAGCATGGACATACACACAGACATGTGTGGGCTGGGAGACGGAGGAGGAGGGAGGAGGGGGTGGTCGAGCTGGTTCCGCTGCGAGAGCCAGCCAGAGCTGCCAAACCACAGGCTAAAACAAGACCCCAGAGACATGAGGAGCTCTGCAGTGCTGAGAGAGAGGAGAAAACTGTTAGGCTGAGAGGCATTCATTGTGCTAGCTGTGGAAATGATCTGGCAAGCCCCAGAAAATAAAGCTCTTGGTATCTCTGTAATAACAACACGAGATAGCTGTGATATGAGTTGTACCAATAGTGAGGCTGTTGTAACAGAGGAGAAAAAAATCCCTCCATTGTCCTTTTCAACAGAGCATGTGCACATTTAAAAACAAAGGAATGCAAATCCATCATACTTAAAGTCCTGCATCACAAATGGAGATAACCAGCTCGTTTGATTGAACGTCTTGTCTTCTCCTGATAAAGGCATCAGTCAGTGATGGATGCAGCCGTCTTCAGTGTTTAGTGTTTCATCTTGATTCTCTGGCGTAATAAAGCACGTTGTTCCACTCCCATTTATGCTTCATACCGCCCACTCCCGTTGTTCCCCACGTCTTCAAACTGCCCAGATGAAAGCCGAGCCCGAGCCGAGCCGCATTGTGTTTTCAGTGTGAATATGTGCTTGTTGTTTTTAGGGTTGTAAATAGACACAGCTGTCTGCCATCACCACTACTCTCTTGATTTATGCTCCTACAAATCCCACAATGCCGCTGCACCAGCTGGAAGCCATAAGTGCGGTGTTTTGCTGTATATGTGCACCCTTGAGAGGGATCCAAGACTTTATGAAAACCAGAGCCGAGCTCCAGCTATTGATGGTTCTTCCTGTAGTGCCATAAGACGCCATGAATGGCTATTAACCATAAAATAAGACATAGCTAATACATTTCGTACTAATATTTAACATATCTGGGATTTAAAAGCCTCTTTTATTGTGAAATTTCTCAAAGGTCTGACTGAGAAAGACAAATTGGTGCCAATTTCTCTCTCATCAGTCAGTACGAAGGTGGCGAGATTTGACACGAGCCGAGTTTAACACCCTGGATTGAATGAAATTGAGGTCTTTACTCAGTGGCTCAACGGGGCGTGCTTTCGTGATCTGTCACACCAGCAAAAATCCATCACCTACTAGCCCACAGCTCAGCAGAATGCACCTCAATTTGTTGCCACAATTTAGAAGCTGCACTTCTCTCTCTCTCTGGAGTGAGAGAAAAAAGTGTTTTTTTGGCATGCTCTCGCTATGTGCTTTTAAATCAACTTGGGGAGGAGGGATTGGACACCCTACTTCGTCCATCTCGACACCGTTAACGCTCCAAGCCTCTAATAGTTGTAATTAGTTAATGGACAGATAACATTTATGAAGGCTGCGGTAAGCACTTTTCCCTCCCATCTACCGCAGCTCCGTCGCCCAATCGACTGCCAACTTCAGTTGCCCTGGAAACAGTATTAATAACGCCATTGGCCATCAAAGACCTCCACATCTAGACGTGTGCCTTGCCAAGCAGTTACTCCCACTCCTGAACGCTTGCCAAGAGCAGCAAGCCCAAACGCACACTCACTCGCTCACACACAAAAAGTGAAAAGAAAAACTCATCTAAAGTATAAGTACACTCGAGCCATCGGGCTCAACTAAAGTGCTGCAGCCATCGCTAGTTTCACCATACTTCAGACGCTCGCATACATATCAATTTTCAGTTCACGTCACACGGCAGAGGTGTGAATCTTACCGACTGTTCCAAGCACTTCTTAAATGTTGACATTTGTTGCCACTAGTTTTTTTTTTTTCTTTTTCCTCAATCATCTTATACACCACTCTTAAACTTGACAGTACTAGTGTTAATGATTTTAACGGTGACAACGATGGGTTAATGTTATTTGATGATGACATGTTTGCATCTTTATTCACATGGAATGAACAGTCTTATACCATCAGTATGTTATGTGATGACTGTGTGTTTGACAGGAATGTATCATAATGATCTTTCCCTATTAATAAAGTCATATTTTTCTATTATTCCAAGACTTATGTGTGTGTGCGTGGATGCCAAAGCTCTAAATTGCAGTAGATATGAAGTCATTTACAATATCCAATGGGTTATGTATCACATAAACAGCTGAATATTCAAGTAATCTGAGAAAATATTTAACAACTTGGATGAAAATCTGTGAATAGCTTCATCTTTTTGTACACTTCTTGTGCCATGTTAGAATAATTATGTGTGGGATTTGCTTGAGGCTTAAAGTCTGTGTCACCTGTGCTTCTCTCTGACAGTTAAGATACCCAATGACTTTGGAGATGGGCGACTTTTCAGTGGCAGAGACCCACTAGGTGGAGGTAAGCAGCTTTTCATCAGTAGAAGTGGAATTTTAGTCTCTCTTGACACAGATTCTTATTAACTTTACTTCTTTTTTAGCATCATTTTCTCCCCTTTCTGTAGCGTACATGTTAGTATTTTTGTTTATCTGCAAGCCAGATTACACTCATTAGCCTCTCATCATGTTAACTTCTTGTTTTTCTTCTCCCTTCCCGTCACAGTTTTACAGTCCCCCGACTGGAACACGCCATCCCCGTCGTCCGAGCCTCCCGTGACCCGCGTCTCGGAGAAAGACAACTCGTGGCTGTACACGCTGGACCCCATCCTGGTCACCATCATCGTCATGAGCTCCCTAGGCGTCCTGCTCGGGGCCGTGTGCGCGGGCCTCCTCCTGTACTGCACCTGCTCCTACAGCGGCCTGTCGTCGCGCTCCTCCACCACCCTGGAGAACTACAACTTCGAACTGTACGACGGCCTCAAGCACAAGGTCAAACTGAACCAACAGCGCTGCTGCACCGAGGCGTGAGAGGGGGAAAGAGGGGAAAAAAAAGAAAAGAAAGAGACGGAACAAGAGCGAGAGATGCAGCCATTTTGTGAAAACCTCTCACTATTTCCTTCATTTCCTCCAGTTCACTTTAGTGTCAGTTTACTTCCTCAATGGTGCAGATCCCTGGACACATGGACAACAAGAGAGCCACTTCTTAGCTCGAATGAGAACTCGTTTCCTGTTTGGAAAACATGGCGCTGTCCGGTGTTTGGTAGTTTGTTGTGGTGGAAGAACCAATGAGAGAAAGACTGGGGATGGACTGTTCCATTGCGGGGATGTTAGGCCTCAAAAAATAAATATCTACACATATCAATTACAGATTCCTGCTCCACCAAAAGAGAACTGTTTATAAATGCATCATAGATTTGTAAGAGGTCTAGTTTTGAAACTGGATACTGTAAGCTACACATACTGAGTCAGAACACATTGTGTTGGAAAGGTGGTAGGTTAGGAACGTGCTTAGAAAGTTTTTTTTTTTTTTGATCACATGTGAACACAGTGGCCTAGAACTTAGCTCCTTTGTGTGGCCCGTTGAATTTTCTTTTTTTCTTTTGTTCCGTCGTAGACTCTGCTACCTATCAGTCTCAGTTATCCTCTTAGTTCCCGACAGTCTGTGGTATTTTTAGTCACCGACGTCCCTCCCGTTTGTCTATCTATCTGCTCGGTCACTCTCTCTTTCTGTTTAATGTTTTCATTTCTGGCCTATAGCCAGCCTGTGACGGCAGATAAGTAGAGAAAAAAAAACAGGCAGAGAAAATGTACGTGCGTGTCGAGGTGGGGAGGGTGGAGGGAGGGAGGGAGGGGATTTTAACACATTCTTTTAATGACCGAGAGACGTTATTGTTAGATTTAGTCGTCTGAGACTGTTGTTGCTGGTTCCTGTCAAAGAGAAGGCCGTGTTTACATTGCGGGTTAATGGCGAAAGGTCAAGGAGCTTTGGTCGGTGCAACCTATGGATTGCTGGTAAGAGCAGAGACTGAGAACCACTGAAGAAAGAAAAGCAAAGAGGAGAAGCGAGCGAGAGACTATGACTATCAGAGCACTAAAAGAAAAAAATCCCCTGCCTCCCTCCCTCCCTCCCTCTGTCTCTCTCTCACAGGGGGGCAATGTTCTCTCTGTGCTTTGCGAGGACAAAAAAACAAAAAACAAATGGGATCGAAGAAACAAAAAAATACACAACAACGCACAGCCAGGAACAGCTTTCTCAATCGACTGACTGTGTGCCCCGTACACACAACAAGCCTTAAAGACAAACTCTTTTGCGGAAATGTTGAAAAAGGAACGTTGAGGCATCACGAGACGAGATAAGAGAGGAGCTACCTACAGTGTCTCTCTTTTTACATGTGGACCTCAAAAGCCATGATTTTAAAGGACCTACCCCCCCTCACCCTCCCTCCTCCAACACACACATGCACACACACGTCACGTCACACTCCCCGCTCCCCCACCTCAACCTGCTCTTTTTCTGAAGTTTTTTTTTTTTTTTTTTTTTTCCCTTAACGTCAACTCTCGCACAGCAAGGCGGGCATTTTTTGGGGGGCGGTTTTGAACCAATCAGAAAGAGTCTTGCACGCTCTGAATGGACTCGTAAGCCATGAGAAGGCGAGGGTGAGGCACCCTCCCATGCACATGCACACTTCACTTGTATATACAGATGTATATACAGAACATGAATACACACCCTCTCTCTCATAAACACATGAAACTTTGGACACACTCACACACACTGAGAGGCATTCAGACCTGAAGGGAATGGCTGCTGCTGCTGAGAGGTATATATTGAGACCATGAAGCACATAAATGCCGTGGATTCAGTTCACTACACACACACACACACACACATGCACTCAAGATTTCATCCCATTTATCCTCACCATGTACACACACACATATACAAACACGCCGCCGTCCCTCTCCTCTGAGGCCCGCATCTCTGGACCCCACTGACTCTCTTCAAAGTGCCTTGGAGCCTCGGGGATCCAGCTTGCCTTTGGAGCCGGTATCATACAGTAATTATTGACACTGACAGTGACAGTGATAGTCACAGCGCCCCCTTCTGCCCGGGAGGACCAAACATGTAAAAGGACAGGATCCCGCCCCCTTTTCGCACTGCTCGGACTGCTATTGTTGTTGTTTTAAAAAGGGGTCTTTGTACAGAAAAGCTCTTTTTATGATTGTTATTATAATTATTGTTATGATTATTTAATAAAGGATTTATACCATACTGAGGAAAGAGCAGGACAAGCTTTTCTTGCTTAGAAAAAAAAAGAACAGGAAGGTTTGACTGATTTAGTTGTGGACACAACTAAATACTTCCTGTCCAAGTCTCCACAAACTCAGCCTGAGCCAAACTTTCACTTTTAATTGCAGAAAGAATACACACAGGAAATATCACACACACAAACTCTCTCTCTCTCTCTCTGTGTCTGTCACATACACATACATACAGTACATAATACCATGTTGTCAGCCTGCTACACTTGGCCTCTAATCTCCCCATGATGTCCCATTAGTCTGGACCTCTGGTGGCCCTCATTTAGGAGCTCCAACATCAAAGCTTTGAAGTGCTCGGCATCTTAGCCACACACACACACACACACCCAGACTCATACAGTACACATGCAATTACTGTGCTTCTCTTTTATACAGCTTGCTGAGTTTCCCACACACGGTTCCATTTAACCACATAAGCTTTCTTCACCTAAAAGCAAACCCTGTTAGCGAATATCGCACAGACTTCCAGATCCAGAATGCGATATCTTGTACTATTAGAGGTCTTGTGGACGCCTGTAGTAATTAAGGCAGCCAGAGTGCTCCAAATTTTTGTACTTGGGGGGCTTATTGAGGCTGTTACTATCATAACTTGGAAGATTAATGAGAGCGCTGAAGTTAAAGTTGCATTTCTTAGCTTGTGAGTACCTCTTGAAATGTGTTTTTTTCTTGCTGAAATAGACTGTCATCATATCTTATTAATTATAGCAATGTTTAAACCAAGTTTGAGTTGAAATGGAGGCTGTAGCACAGGTACCACATTATGAGCCATACAAAGCAGAACGACACGTGTTCTCGAAGCTCATTGACGATGGCAGTGACTGTTAGCATGCTCCGGTCCATGACATAGCGGGCCAATTACCGCCTCTGAAAAAACACCGACAATCCCCAGTCCGCCGGAGGAGTGCGATGCCATCTGCTCGCAGGTTTGATTGATCCCGGCAGAACAGTCACGACCACATCACACGAATGAACGCCAACAGGAAATTACCAAAGGAGCCAGATTGTCATTGTTCCATGCCGCCTCTTGTTTTCACAACCAGATTATTCTTAATTTTTTTCCCCTCTCCCTGTGAGTGTGTGTGTTACCCAAATGTTGTTTTTCTAGTTTTTTATCAGTCTGTAACGGCACACTGCAGGGGCCCTTTCCTTTAGCCGTCAGATCAGAGAGTTCTTTTGCCTCTGAAGCCGAGGCGGCCTTCAAAGAAAAAGCTCTGGCGCCCTGTAAGTCGATAGGCCAGATTGCAGAGGGAGCCCATTTGAGGGTCGCGCTACAGGAAGTGACTGAAACACACAACTAATTAATCTGGGGATTATGTAATCAAGATGGAAGAGAGGCCAAACAGGCAGCACGTTAGTCATCGCAGATAGGGAGGAAACTTTGTTTGGTTTTCTAACTTCGTATTTCCTTTATATTATTGCATAGAGGCTTCTCACAGTGACCTAGCAAGAAGAGGCCTGGTTGAGGCCTGGGTGAATCGAGGTATGTTGGTTGTAATGATTGTTAACTCTTGAAAACAGCTTGCAATGCAGTCATACAGAATATTGACAGAAGAGAATTCTACCTTCCCAGGAGAAATTCAGAAATCCTGAATTCAAAAAACCTCCATATCCCCCTCCCTGCTCCTTCAGTGACAGTCTGAAGAAGAGAACCACCTGGAGACAAAACCTTACATCTCTTTCAACAGCTTCCAAAGCGCTGTCACAAACTGCACCAGTGTTGCATATATACATGCACATTCAGAGACTGACGGCATGCTTACATTTTTAGATGTGTTTCATGTGCACACACAGCACTACCACGCACCCACATCCCAATGGTCTTCCTGGGAAGGGGGCCCAGATAATCTTGTCGGGCCTGCCAGCGGTTCAAAGCACCTATATGGGTCAGAGTTGGGAGGGTGCGTGTGTGTGTTTGTGGAGGATGGTGGATGGAAAGGGGCTCAGTGGCAACTTGCCTGCCAATGACGGCAGACCCAATGAGACAACAAATGCCAAAGTCTTGTATAAACACCAGGCAGACCATCACTTCCTCCTTCCTCCGTGACATTATCATCTCCCCACCACCAGAGGATACTGCCTCTGAAAACAAATACATGGAGGAAATGATTGAATGAGAGAAGCTCTATTCAGAGCTCCAACCAGGGCCAGCCCTCAGCTTGTCATTGTGAAGAGCGAGGAAATTAACTTGATAAAAGATACTGAGGGTGACGAGGTACTTGGGCTTGTTGACCAGGGACCACAACACTGATGTATCTGGCTTTAGTTTTGTTTTGCTTGACGTTACTCCCTCTCAACTGAAGCAAATGCCTCATGTTGGTTTTGCTTCCAGCAATGTTTGGTGTAGAGCTTATGACGATTTCCCAGAAGCATCTTAGAATTTGATATTTTCTCTCTGATCAGCAGATCTATGCTTATAGCATATTGAACCCAGAAAAGACTTCTTCTCATAATGGAACTTTGTTGTGGACACGCTACAATATGACAAGTGGTCCTATGGTAGGCCACCTGTTCGCCTCCACTTGAGGCTGGTGTGGGTTACAGTCACGCTTGCCCTATATAGCCTAGAAACTTGTTATCGGCATGGCGAGGCCTCTCAGGGTCTCTATCTGTTGGAGTGTTTGGACTGAAGGTGTCGCGGTTCAAAATGTTTATATCAGAGGCCAGTGAAATTATTAATTTAGTAGTAGAGAAATCTTTATTTCAACAGTTAGATAATGACACAGTTTAAAGCAGCACATCTCTCAGTTTATTGATAAGACCTTTAAAGGGTTTAAATTATCTATTTAATAGTCTCCTTTAGCTATGTTTTTGCTATCACTACATAGCCACATTAGTATTAACATTGTTGCATCTTCATCTACATCTTCATCCTCTCATGTTAATTAGGCAGACTCGACGCCATAAACAACATCACACAGCAGTATTTCGATGGGACAGGCTGGATTAGCATGCTAACCTCAGTAGAAGAAAAGAAGTGACAGAAATAGACACAAAGCAAGAGTTGTTATTATGTTGCTTTCACCACTTAGCAAGTAAGAGAATGAAGCTTGATGCATTTCATTTCTTCTAGACTGGTGAGTAAACAGCTGTTAATGCTAACGCGGATATGTAGCAACAGCAAAAATTGCTATATGTTCTTCGCCTAAGGAAATCTTTTTTTATACCACTTTACACTATATTCAATTAGAGAATGCCTCCTATTTTAATATTAAATAATTACTATCGGTTTAAGGGAGAAGTTAGGTTAATTTTTGTTAGTTTGAACATCTACTGGGTGAGTTTGCTACCATTTTTTATTGTCCCATTATGGGCGATGTCACATCATACGTTGATATTTAGTGTTTTCTTTGCTCACAAACAAATAAACTTTCCTAATAACATGTTTCATTTGGATAAGATCCACTCTTAAACACCCAGTTCACATTAACAGCAATTATGTCTAAAGACTGTTTTGTAGAAGCCTATCATCTTTGATATTCGAAAGAATGACTGAATAACTGATGAACCTTTAAAAAGTTTTAACACAGCCCAATTCTCAAAACAGATCAAATAAGTTCTAGAAACCTTAATCAATGGGAACTCCTTGAACCTGAGAGAGAAAATAGCTAAAATGCATCTGTCAATCACAAGTTAAGTAAAGCAAGTCATGGGAGGAATAATCATGCCTGATAGGTTGTCAGGATTTCAACATCCTTGGACAAAAACGCTTTAAAGCTTCTGTAATAATCTGTTCGATGCTGCACCGTCGACAATTCTTTTACCCAAACTACAAATGATTTCTAACAGAGCTGAGGGTGCCAAGCCCATATTATTTGAACAAGCATAACAATACAGATGAAAAACAAAAGTTGTATTTCAGTATGCTAATCAATTAATAGTGACTAAAGCATCAAGCTTCTGCAACGCATAGTAGATTTCAGAAATGAAGAAATAAACAGCTGCACTCATCATGATTCACTCTCGCTGTCATTAAAGGGAAGGAAAGATGAAAACAGCAAAATAGAAAATCATCTGAATGCTTGAGTCTCATGCGAGGCTGCTTAACCCAGTTTAGTTTTGTGGAGAATTGAAAATAGCCTCATAACTTTCTTCAAATTAAGCCCTTTCTTTCATTATATGTATTCCATTGAGGCGATAACTCAAATTCAATTGCACTTTGAGACCCATCTGTTGCAAAATAATTGACACCCTCTAGTTAATTTCAAAAAACAAAAAACTAAAAACAACAATATCCCAAGTCCGCTCACCTGTACATAACTTCCCCATCTGAATCAAACTAGCTCCACAAGTAACGACAATGGCTTAGGCTGCTTTGTAAAACGTCCGCCTGTTTCCTCTTGATGGTTGGACGCTGAGTACATGTCAGTAGACAAAAGATAAATGAAAAGCATGGTGTCATTTGTTACAATAAATGCCGTTATGATAAGAAAACATCTGTAATCATACAGTTAGATATATGGTAGATAAAACACATTTACCTTGGACTAACTATCTCCAGGCGGCTCGTATTTATACACAGTGCTGATTCCTTTATGGTATTAAATTGCAAATCACACTGGCGACTGTCTTGTTTTTGTTTTCCTTCTACTGTGTTTTCGTGATTTGACTACAAGCAGGTGTAAGCTGAGGAAAAGGGATGGCAGAGGAAGATTATGCCAGTGAGCTACTGTGGATGGAAGCCTCAGGAGGAGAGCTCTCTGTGTTTGGTTAATGTGATGGAGCTCTGTGCCTGTGTATATCTGAAGTCCTCTGAGGTTGCTGTTGATGGTATGGGTTATATTTTATGCCTTGTAGGATGTAGAAATAGTGTGTGTTTGTGTGTGTGTGTGACTGCGACTATAACGTGGTGACATCCTTCTCCCTGTGATAGTTCTGTACCATGCCGCTCTGAGTAACTGCACCCAGGAGAAAGCGGATTTGCAGCCTCATTCAGCTGTGATGAGCTCCAGTTAAACATCATTCAAACCGCCAACTTAGCAATCCCTCTCTCTTTTTCTCTATCTCACCACACACACAAACACACCCACACACACACACAGGCTCTCGCTGAATGATGTCATGGTGGTAGATTCATGGGACATTTGCAGAAGGAGTTTTGTAGATTTATCTCTGCGCATTCCTCTCATTTTTTTGTGCGGTATTGTTTTTCACCTGAATTATTATATCGACAGAGGTGAATATCACAGTTCCAGGGGCCTGAAACCACCATGCTCCCACAAGCTTTAGTACTCGGAAATATTCGCACATTGATTTAGAGTGAGGGAGAGGGAAGGCAGTAAAAAGGAGAAAATACATTGCATACAAATGAAACAATCGTTTCTGCATATAGCCAAACAGAGCAGGGAGGAAAGGGGCCTGCTCAATTTGCTTATCAGTCCCTCTCAAGCTACAGTTTGGGCCCTTGGAGACATAACAGCATCAGGCCACTGGGGCACAAGCATGGAGTCGAGTAAACACATCGTAGTAGAATAAGCAAGCTACACAAAAGGCCTTCCTCCCATGACCAAGGCCACACACAAAGACACAGCGCTGCAGTTTCCATATATACACTGGGAAGAACAACAAACAAACCCGCTGGCAAATACTGCTGTAAATATCAAATCAATATCCCGTCTTTATTTTTGCAACTGTTTGGACTTGGCGTCATCATGGGATTATTTGTAACAGTAATAACTCTCAGAGGATGGAACCAGGGGAGCGTGCACCACCTGATCTCTCCTTTGAACTCACCTGGGGTGGGAAAACAACAAGAGTGGGTGGATGAGTGGGCTGATGAAGCCTGGGTGTGTAAAAACTACATGTTTTTTAGTTTGCATGTATGGACCTGCTTGTTTTACATTAAGTGTGTGTGCACAGGTTTAGTTCCCAAGTGTCCTCCCACCCAGGCTGCTCTGCGTTTTTTTGGTTAGAGGCCTGTCTCCTTCACCTTTAGTTGTTATGGAAACAAGAGCGGCCGCAGGAAGAGCATTAGCATGGTCGTTGTATGCTAGGCCCAGATAGCATGGCATGCTAAATAGATTAGGTTCAGCAGGTCAAATTATAGTATATATCTCCCTCAGCACCTTGGCAAGAATGAGGAGTGCTTCTGTACTTGTTTGCCTCTGTATTGAGTGGATTGCCACCCAGATTTATATAGAAGTGAAAATACAAAAGGTTTTGCAAATTATGCGCATATAAATTCACGTCTGCTCTGCTTTTCACCTGTATTTTCCAACCATTTGTGTCCAAAATATGATTTTTTTGAACTCTATATTTTCCCTGCGAACGAGTCAGAGAGACTGTGAGCACTTCCTGCCGCACAGTCTTGTCCCCCGCTGAGTCTTGACTGGTGACACTGTCAAAAATGTTTCCATTCAAAAACAGCTACCGTAACTCATGAATATGAAATAATATATTCTGTGTGTGGAGGCACAGTATGTACATCCGTGTGCATGTTTCTTATTGCATTCTTGCGTTTCCCACCTTTCTACCAATCAGCCTAGTTGCATGACAACATCTGGTGTTGCAAAGGTAGCCTCTGACACAAAACACACACCACCACTGGCACCGCAATGTGTCTGAGAACATCAGCTCTTCATCAGCTAGAAGATGCTTCCAGTATTCCCACGACCCCCGACCAAATAAATAACCCGCCCCTGCTTGACACCAGTGAGAGTCCTCCCCTCCAGATGCTCTGCCTGCCTTGCATCTACCCTGTAAAGCCTCCTCCTCCTCCTCCCCTTCTTCCCCTCCTACCCCTCCATAACCACACTACAGCCTGGAGGAGAGCAACACTACCTGCATCCAATCAGCACATGCACATACTTTACACACACTCACACAGGCCAACACACACACATACATGATGGATGGCCGTCCCCTCTAATGCACAAAAGCATTAAACGTCACCCTCCAGCCCGGAGGAAAGAGATGCTCTTTTAAAAATTGACACTCTGATCCCCGGCAGCGTAGGCGTGCGGGCCGGCTGCGGAGCCGCCCATGCAGGAAGGTGCCCCCCCTCCCTCCTCCTAATCTGTTTTAGGTTGGGGATCATTTGGGGGGAAGCACTTCCAGCTCAGTTAATACTTCTCACTTCATACTACATTATTAAGTTGTTAATGATAAATCACACTAAGTGTGCATTTATGTCTCAAGGCTTTGTGCATGATGGGAAAACTCTGTTACTGCAAATGTTGATGATGTGAATGTGTATACAGGATCTAGACCAGGATCTAGACCATGGTCAAATCCTGGACTAGATAGACTTGAATTATTTTTTGCACATCTTGATGTTTTGTACCTTCACCATTTCATGTATTTTATGCTTATATATGCACATGTTTTCTAGTGTTGTGTCAGGTCCTGTATAGTGTGCATGTGTGTGTGTGTGTGTCTGTGCCTGCCCTTGTTTCTTGTTTCAAGAAGTCCAATCAGCAGCACCTGACAAAGCTACAAGCTACAAGTTACCTTCCTCAAGGTTCTGCCAGTGTTTTTCAGTGGTCTTGGGCCAAATGTGCTGTGCCATGTCTAAGCCTGTCACCCTGAAATAAGGACATCATAAGGTTGTTTCTAGTAATGCTGTGATCAGCTGGGGTTTGGCACCATGCTTTGTTTGGTTGGGGGAGGTTGTTTCACTGAGTTGTTTGGAGGACATGTTTTTTGTTCTGCTTGTATTGTTTAGTGTTATTTGTGCTAACTCAGTTTTGAGTTTTTGGTTGCTAGAGTGTGGTTAAATCCTATTTTGTTCAGCAGAGGTAGGTAGAATATCCAGAAGCTGTACTCAAGTAAGAATGCTGTTACTTTAAATAACGTGCTCAAGTAGAGGTAAAAGTAGATTAACTAAGATTCTGAGTTCCACTGTTAAGTTTGAGTTTGGAAGTCCAGCCTTGTTTCTGTTATAAGACATGTGGACAGATTATAGCAGAATGTCCTATGTTGAGTAAGGACCAGAAAAATGCTAAGCCTGAGGCAATGATGAAAACTGCGTCTTGTTTCGTCACATTAACATAATGAGCCGCAGTGATGACGATGACCTTATTCCTCCACTTGGTCTTTCACAGTTCAACCTGGCCTCAATATATCATCATGAGTGGATCTTTAAGTGGCTGACTAATTCATGTCTTCAATTTTCTTTTTTTTACACCCCCAGAAGATTTTCATTTACTTTTCAGCTTTAAAATGACTAAATATGAGACAAATTTTTAATTGCATTTTAATGACTTTTTATTCACAAACAGAGACATGGAAAGAGAACAAGCAAATAAAACTTATATGTCATCATCCAGAGAAGGAAAAGCAATAGTAGATAAATCAAAATATCTCTTCTCTGCAAGGTCTTGAATTTGGCGATCAGCCAGCTGGCTGAATGGCATCAATTCAGGCAACTCATCATCCAGGGAAGGAAACACAATGTTTCTCAAATCTGGGTACTTCCTCTCATTAGTGTCCTCCCTGTAAAGCACAGCCTCAGCAGGTGGAGGGCTTGGAGGCAGTGGAACCTCATGTGACAGCAGATTTGGGCGCCTCTGTTGAGCGATGTCATGCACAGGGCGAGACCTGATGTTTTTCAAAATCTTCTCATGACGGTGCACAGCATCAGGAGGTGGAGGACTTGGAGGCAGGGGAACCTCACAAGCCATTACACCGTGAGACTGGGACGTCAAACAGGAGACTTCATCATCTGGAGAGGGAAAATCTGCGTTTGACAAATCCGGGTCCCTCATCTCTGCTTTTGCAAACAAAGGGACCTCACAGGGGGGCGGTGGTCTGAGAGGCAGGCAAACATTCAGGTCTGCTGGTCCGTTGCTCTCTGGCAGTGGAACCTCCTCAGCGAGAAAGAACACACTGTAGTAGTATTCCCTCGGTGGAGTTGGTATAGCAGCTGCCACTTGGAAGCTGTACATGCCACAAAAACAATGTCAGCGGTTGATTTTTGCTTCATGCAATGGAAACAATACAACACTTGATTCTATTTAAACTTATATCTGAGGTTATTTAAAGTCTAGTGTAAGACTTACCTGTCGGTTTTATCATGAAGAGCTGTGCTACAGTGCATTTTACTGACATATGTGCTGTAGGCTCTTTGTTGTTGTTGTTGTGGGAGCACTACACAGCTACCAATGTAATGGTTTCTTCCCTAAGAAAAGGTTTCATTTTTGTTAGTTAGTTTGTTCTTTACTGTGAAACAGGTTGCAATATTCTTGAAATTCTACTTGCTTTTGTAAAATGATGGAATGAATGTCTTGAATAAAGTTTGCAAGCTAACCAATGTGTCAGGAGTTGTGTATTGAGAAGACTGGCTGCAGTACTGGAATCAGACGCGACATTCCTCCCTGCTCCAGAATGCTGTGTATACTACAATACTACTACTACTAATAACGCTCCTCTGACAATCTGACAATCTTCTAATTTAATTCAGGAGTCTTGAAGAACAAGGGATGAATATAATACCAGGAAATTCAGCAATATAAGGCCGTAAAAATAAGAAATTAAGAGTTGAATCAACACCACTGACAGTGCCTCAGCACAAAGTAAACATTTTAATCTTCATTATGGTACTTTTTGCTGCAGGGCTGTTGTAAGAGATTGTATCATAACCTCCAAATGTCAGTGTTGCTAAACTGATATTTTTACAGATAAAGCATACAAAATAGGTTAAACAATTTTACAAATATGTATATGCGTGTGCGTTTTTAAGCAAACCTGAAATATTTCCTGTCTAATTCTAGCTGTAAAAATCTGTTTTATGTGGAAGTTTATCTGGTTTTATCCCAAAAAATGTATAAAACTCCCTTTTGTATAAATATAAAACAGCTCCTGCCCTCAATAGTGTACATTATGATGGGGCTGAATCCATGATCTTTAGACCTGACATACCCAGCAAGCATTTTTATCTACCCATTTCTCCCTCGTTGAGAGTGAGGATGTAGTATAGTGGTTTGGATCAACAGACCCATGATGTCCAGCAGTAGCAGCAGCAGCAGCCGTGGTCGTGACAAAGCCACTGCAGCTCACTCTAGGGTTGTGGATTTGGCAGAAGTTGCATTAAAGAATCTAAAGGTCAAATGCATCAGCCTCACGATGTGTGCAGCAGGCCGTTGGAGGGCATGAGGAGCTGGATTCAGTCATCAAAGACTCCATCGCTGGTGGTGGTGTCAACCCCCACATCCATAAATCTGTGACTGGAAGGAGGCGACAACAGAAGACTGTTTAACTGAACCATTTCAGAATGCAGTCTCCATTAAATAACTCCGTTTCTTAACTTAGTTCTCGGTTTTTGTGGCATTCATTTAATAAATTCCTAAATTATCAACATGATTAAATGATTATAAAACTATTTTTCATCAAGTTCACAAGGTTTCAGACAACATCCCTCTTACAGGAATGGTCAAACAGACATCTACATCCATCTTCACACCTCATTTAATTCACTTCTATAGCTCGCAGGAGTGGGGCACAGGAGAAAGTTGCTGCTGGTTTTCCAGTCCATAAAACACAGAGTTTATTCAGTATGGATATACAGTGCTATAGTATCTGGTGCAGACACCTTAAAGTGCTTCCTTTGGAGTTCATATTTCATTCTGTTGTTCTATGTAAAGTCTTGTGCAGTGGTGCGTTGCTGCCTTTGTGTCTGAGTGCATAAGACACACACTTTTATTCCATTGATGTTCTGTTAATCTGCATATCACTTGTCTCCGGAAGCTTCAGGTATAGCTGTGATATGGGACTGCCCCTAGTGGTCAAAAAAAAGAGTATTGTAAGATGATTTTAGACAGGTTTGGCTTAGAAATAATTGCTTTTACATGCAGGAATGGAAGTAACAGAGTCTGTAAGGTGTGTGTGTGTGCTGTGCACAGAAGGTGCTGCTGGTTTTCCAGTCCATTGTGCCTTACATGTGTAGATAGGTTAGTTTAGGGCTCTTCTCTAACAATACCTCCCCGCTTCAGCCTATATCTGCCTCTGTATCTGTGACAGATTCACCCACACACTGACAGCAATGGGGAGTCAATCCAGTTTCTCTATCCTGTGTTATCTTGCACACACACTCTCTCTCCCTCTTTTCTCTGTCTGTCTGTAACCACCTCACTCACCTTCTGGCTTCCAAGCCCCACTTTCCCCTTTGCCTCTCTATCTATCTGTCTACACAGAGGACTGCAGTGAGGGTGCAGTTCAGTAGCAGTGGAGGGAGCCCCCCTTTTGTGTTTGTCAAGAGCAGTTTGACAGCAGATCTTATCCCCCTGCGCTGTACTCCTCACAGCGGGAAGAGGTGGCTGAACTCCTCTCAGTGGGCTACCAGGGTCGGACAGTTCAAGCTCAAACTCGGGAGTTACAATGTCGAGCTCAGTGGGCCATGTGGAAAGTCTTTCCAAGTGGAAAGCTCTTTCAAACATCTCTCAAGCTGGAGGTCACTGACCCCATGTGCTGGGGAGCTAGTCACCTATTTAAAGGCCTTTGGTTGCATTCATAAAGAATGAAAAATGTTTTATTCCTTCACAAAAAAATCAGTCAATTGGGTGTGCCTCAACTCAGCAGAAAAACTCTAGGTGGCCCATACACTCAAGTGATGAAACAGGTTGAAAACTTCATGAATGGAGTTCCTCTTCCGCTGCAGACAGCTATCATCGTATGGGTCAGCGGAACAGTCTGGACGAGATGTGTCTAAAACAAGAAGCAGGCGCACATTTTCTTTTTTCTTTTTTTTCCCAGGAAATTCAGTGTGTGTTTGAACTGTGGGTTGGCTCCAGCAGATAAGCTTGTCTCCTCAAAAACAGACATACAGTAGTGGTGAGGGCGAAGCCTCGGCATGAATACAAATGTCAAAATCATTCGACATGTGCCTGAATGTGTCGTCCTTTCATGTATCTAAATAACAGAAGAGCTATCTTTATTTATCCTCACCAAAAAATATGATTAAATGTTGCTTGTGGAAATTCAGTGCCTTGCTCAGCAGCACTGCAGCAAAGGTAGATGCTTGCCAGCCTATATCCTCTATATGAACAGCCTGTTTTCACACTTTGTTCCCATTCTGCCACGCAGTAAATCTCAGGTGATTTGTGAGTATTAAAGGTGGCAAAGGTCACTTGCCTGTGAGCTTGTGGTAAGAACTGAATTCACAAAGCCCAATCCTTCAGTGAATACTACATTCAGATGAACCGAAAGCTTTATTGATCGCCCTTAGTGCTAATGAGATTGGACATAGCATTCCTAATACCGCCAATATTCTTTTCTCACTAAATCAACGGATTAGATTGGCATACACATCCGTCTTATCCCTGCCTGTTACCATCCATATGTGTCAGGCGGCTTCAACCGAACAAAGAACCATAAAGGAGAATGAGAGAAAAGGTGGATTGAATACATGAAAAGACACACCTAAAGGACTTAAAGGGCTCCAGCTGAGTCTGTACTCCGAGGTGGGGGCACCCACAAAAGGGGAGAGAGATGAGGGTTGTGATGGGCAGGCCATCACATCCAGGGGGGGACAAAAGAGCGAGGTGACAAGCAGCCGATGGACAGAAGGTCCATTTCCACTCACACAAAGGAACCAGGGAGATGAAGCAGATTAGCAGCTCTTTATGCCCATTGTGAAGGCTCTAAATGATAAGATTTACCCCTTTTTCCATCCCAGCCTGTGTCCTGTATGTGTGTGCATGTGTGTGAGTGTGTGTAAGCTCACACAAGACATCACAAGCTCTTTCGCTCTGTCTTTTCTCTGTTTCCTACGCACGCTCCATCAGGATATACTCCCCCTTTTTCTTCTTTCACACGCAGGTACATATATACACACACACACACACACGTGCACTTTTTCTGAGGAGTCTTTTATTCATCCTCATAGGAAGGGCAGGAGCGACAGCTGGCTTTTGAGTCACTTCCCTTCATTCTACTAAACCATGAATTTTCCAGTTTGATGGGAAAAGCTCTTAGCTTAAATCCCCACCACCACATTACTGAAAGATGATGTTATTTTTATGTTCCTTTGACTTGAAAATGACTCATTTTATCAATATCATTAATCACTCATCCACTGGCCTTAATATAGCAGTCAAATGACACCCTCTTAGCAGTTAATAACATGCTATGCATTGCTATTATGTTGCATCTCCTGGATTATTTTTTCCTCACCACCTGTGTGTATTGTCATGGAGGTTTTATGATCTGTTGTTCAAACTCTGTTGTATATCCTCTGATTATACCCTTGTATTTAGTGCCATCTACTGATCATCATGTCACACTGCAGGCTTGTATAGTAGGCATAACAGTTCTGATGTTTGGCTTATTATGTACAAATTATTTAAACTGAAAATTAGTGGCAAAGTTTTGGAAGTGTCAGAAACTGAATGCAGCATTACCAGTACAAAGACAACACTCTTAATTAATTGCATTTAATTTCCAGTGATGGAGTAGGCTATAACCATTTGCATTTTTATGTTACTTTATAATCATTATATACATTTAAATAATATAAATGCTAAATATAACAATGTACTCATTTTGCATAATGAGTACATTTACTTTTAATCCTTAAAGTAGGCTACATTTAACTGGAAATAATCTACTTCTGTACTTTTAAGTGAACTGTGAGAGCAGAAGGTTTAGCTGAAATGGCGTGTTTTTACACTGCGCTGTTTCTACAACTACTTAAACAAAATATCACGATATGTTTTCCACCCCTGTTAGTTTCCTCTTTCTCTCCAGATCTGTTCGGCTTATTAATAAACCGTGTCCTGTCTCCATGAGTCAGTGCCGTCGTCTTCCTCCAGGGGGCGCCGAGCCTCAGGCCATGCGGTCAAACACTGTTGTGTAAATCGTCGATTGCCGAGTCATGGATAGCTGTTGTTTAACATGCGCGCGACAAGGACAGCCACCGTAACAGCATGAGTACAGAAACCTAGCAGTGTATGACTTCTACTCTCAGCAGTCAGTCACGTTATAAACTGTCCTTTGTGCTAAAGCTGTTTGTAGCCGACGAAGCTATCCAACAGCCAGGCTAATAGTTTTAGCCGACTTGCTAGCTTATCTGGAGTAACCTCTGTAACTGACAGGTGGAGTGTTTGCGTCGTTGAGTTGACAGCAACAGCCTGGCATATACGGTAATGCTACAACTAACAACAGTGTGTTATATTATGTATTCAGCCTCTGAAATGTACAGTATAGTAACCGTGTTGTATTAGCTTTGCTTGTTGTGCCTTTGGCCTCTCACTGTGCATGCTGTTAGAGCCAGTATACTAACAGTTTACACATCAGATGTCATTCGTAGTAAGTGTTTCTGCCCACCACATTTGGCACACACTTTGGTCATGGGTGGTACATTAGTGGTATGGTGGTGATTTATAACTAGTAGCTAAAGCAGGTGCAGCAGTGAACCATGACTCAGCTACTAAATGTCACTGAAGTTCACAGCCTAATATAGCAGAGCCAAGCAGACAGCCAAGTGTGTGTAGGGTCTGAGAAAGAGGGACTCATGCTTTGTTCAATATTTTCACTTACTCTGTTTTGTTTTGTTGCCCATTTCTTGCTGTATATTACATTCAGCTTTGCACTTAATCTAATGAGATTATTTGTCTCTCTCCAGCTGCAGCCATGGTTTTTATGCAGAGCTACTGCGAAGCCAATTCCTCCATCTCCCACACCTGGGTGGATGAAGGTATCGCCCCCTGCTTCTACTTCACGCTAGTCCCCACCATCCTGCTCACCCTCGCCTTCTTCCTCGGCACCATCCACTGCATATTCTACCAGAAATATGGCACAGCAATGGAGCCCAAGTTCATCCCACGCTCCCGCCTCTACGGGTTCCAGCAGGCCATCTCTGTCCTTCTCCTAATCCAGTTTCTGGGTGGGATGGTGTGGCGGGCCGTGGGCGGAGGAGAGCTCCCGGGCTATGTGGTGCTGTACGGCTGCTTCTCCACACTGGGCTGGGCCTGGGCCATATCCGTGCTCAGGGTGGAGAGACGCAGGGTCCTGGTGATGGACCCGGACAAGGGGGCACAGCGCGGCCCTGCTGCTGTTCTGGGCTCTGGCTTTCTCGGCCGAGAACTTGGCTTTCGTCTCCTGGTACAGTCCTCACTGGTGGTGGGGGCTGGAGAACAATCAACAGCAGGTGAGAGAAGATGGAGCAACATATGATCTATTTGTTCAGGCCTCATTTTTGAAAACAGAAATGCATTTTAAATCCTATGATTGCTTCTTTGTTGTCCTCTGTACCAGCATGCAGCATGGCAGTTACCTCCATTCCTATCTTTCCTGGGTTAACTTTAGTTAACTCTAATGTTGGTCCAAGAGTGTACTGATAGTGTATGTTCTTATTCTGCATAACGTTAAAACTCCTTTCAATATCATTTCTGTTAATATCTTATAATGTCAACACTTCCCACAGTGTAATGGGCCAGAGGTTAGTTATTTGTTGAAGATAGGTGTGTCTTATGAGTCACTCTGCTCAAAGCTGTACATGGCTCAGGTTTCATGGTTCAGATATAACAAAGTCTGCACCCAACCAACAAGGCGAGTCAAACTGGCATGCAAAATAGCAAAACACCAATAGGAATGAGCACAAGACTAGAGCCTTTTTTTGCTGAGTCATTGCCAAGTCTGACTTTCAGATCCCTAACGCTGCTCCACTGTTACCCAATCAAACCATAAGACAAAATCTTGCCCCTCCCACGCTGAGTCAGTCGCAGGAGGTTCAACTCTGTGTTTATATAAGTAAGCATGACTTGACATTTGCTCACTCATGACTCTTTAAAAGTGTATAACTTGATCTGTCCTTCACTTCAGATGTTTGCATTATGCACTAATCTAAAATGAATATTGATGAGTGTTAATCAGAGGCTTGGTTGTTATGTTATAAAGGACTCATCCAGTGCAGTCATCAGTTTAGTCATTTACAGCAGTGTTATGAGCGTTAAATTTACATCTCCCCCCTGTTACATGCTGTTTAACTGCGATGTGGTATCCATATTGATCTGTTTGAAATTGTCTATGCACCCCTCAGGTGCAGTTTGCCCTGTGGCTGATGCGCTACATTGGCACCGGGCTGCTCTTCTTCATTGGTCTCAAAGCTCCGGGGTTGCCACGGAGACCATACATGCTGCTAATAAACGAAGATGAGCGGGATGTAGAGAACAGTGGACAGGTATTGGCACACAAATTGCACTTGCGAGTTTCCCCATCTGACGTACCACATATTCTCTGATGCTGATATATTTCTCTCTCTCAGAGCCTGTTGGGCAGAACAGAAGAGAACCAGTCCACCTGGCAGGGTTTCAGAAAGAAGGTCCGTCTGCTTCTTCCCTACATGTGGCCCAGAGGGCAACATCTTCCTCCAGCTGCTGGTCCTCTTCTGTTTAGGGCTGCTGGGAGTCGAGAGGGCTATTAATGTCTTTGTTCCCATTTACTACAAGAATATTGGTGAGTGACGCATCTTTTTACCCTGCCCTGTAGACTCGGATGCTCATTTATCTCAGTCGCCTGTTTCTGCAAGTACATTGTTACAACTATCCTGAGCCAAGCTAATGGTGTTTTTTATTTATTCAATTTAAGCCACAGGCCCGAAAAAAAGCCTCAAGAGCCATGTAAAAACATGCCAAAAAATAATGTTGAATTATACACCCTAGTGGCTTGTTGACAGACTCATCGACATCACCGTTCCTCAGGATGTGTGATGCAATGAAACTGAGACAACCTTCTCCTGGCATCTAATATAAAATACCCCGTTGTCAGAGAACGCCTTCAGAATTTTACTGGTCTCGTTCATCATCTTGTTTATCTACCTTATCTTGGAGCCACATACCTGACCTTGTGACTTTTTATCTAATTTACCTGTATGTCCTTGTCCCTCTCTCAGTGAATGAACTGACTGATGGCAGCAGCTGGCGCACTGTGGCCACTACAGTGTGTATTTATGTCTTGCTCAAGTTCCTGCAGGGCGGAGGGGCAGGTAGGACTTATTCATTTATGTCCTGGATGGATATTGTAGTGACTCAGCTCTGTAGTGAAGTGTAAATGATACTGCATATTGATTCTCTGCCTGAAATCACATGTCACACGACCACACGGCCTCTTCTCAGGCGCCTCAGGGTTCGTCAGCAACATGCGCTCTTTCCTGTGGATCCGGGTGCAGCAGTTCACCAACCGTGTGGTTCAGGTGCGTCTGTTCGCCCACTTGCACTCCCTCTCCCTGCGCTGGCATCTGGGTCGCAAAACCGGCGACGTGCTGAGAAGCATCGACCGCGGAACTTCCTCCATTAACAGCTTGCTCAGGTAAGATGGTACAGGATGTGATGGGGGATTGTAAATGTAGGAAAAAAATGAATGAGTGGTTGACTTGTCTCTTATTTTCCACAGCTACATAGTGTTCAGCATCTTCCCAACCATCGCCGATATTGTCATCTCCATCATCTACTTCATCACGTATTTCAACGCCTGGTTCGGCCTTATCATCTTCATCTGCATGGCCCTTTATCTCAGTAAGTAGCACATGGTGAAGCACAGCTGTCCAAAGTTCCACTGAATGTTGTTGAACACATCCCCGATAAAACGTTCAAACATTTCTGTGTATCCACCAGCTTTGACCATCATCATCACTGAATGGAGGACCAAGTTCAGACGAGACATGAATCAGCAGGACAACAACGCCAAGTCCAAGGCTGTGGACTCCTTGTTAAACTTTGAGACGGTACATCAAACATTTTGGTGTCCAGCTATCTTTTCGTTGACAGGGAAGACACATTAAGATGTCAAACCTTAACTCATTTTTGTTTGTCTGTTTTATAGGTAAAATACTACAATGCAGAGAACTATGAGGTCAGCCGTTTTGAGGATACCATCTTAAAATATCAGGTAAGTCATAGGTATTTATCTGTGATAACAACCAGTTCAGTACAAGTAATTAGTCTAAAGGTGCCCTCAGCGCCTTCCTGTTTTAGTTCAGCTGAATACTGAACATAGTCTTTGGAGTCCTAATGTTGCTGTCAATATAAAAATCTTTATCCAGCTCATGCAGGCATGCTCTTAACAGTTCTTGTCTCCTCCTGTTGTTGTAGGTGTCTGAGTGGAAAACCCAGGCGTCTTTGGCTTTCCTCAACCAAACACAGAACATCATCATCGGATCAGGCCTGCTGGCCGGCTCCCTGCTCTGTGCCTACTTTGTGACTGAAGGGAAGTTTCAGGTACTGATCGCTGCCTTTTTATTAGAAGTAAAAGAACAACAGTGCTAGTTTGAGCTGCCCCATTAAACTTATCCATGAAAAAAATCCCTTTATCCTGTAAGGTTGGAGATTTTGTTCTCTTCGGTACCTACATCATCCAGCTGTACACCCCACTCAACTGGTTTGGAACCTACTACAGGTAAGAAACATTGTGGTCTATTATAGCATAAGGATCCATTCATTCTTAATATTAAACTGAGAATGAATCTTTGCTTCTTGTTAATTCCTGTTCTTTTTGCTGCAGAATGATCCAGAATTCCTTCATTGACATGGAAAACATGTTCAAACTATTTGAAGAAGAGGAAGAGGTACATTTGAAACCGACACGTGTGTTTTCACTGTCAGTACTGTGATCAACTAAAAAAAACCTGTATTTGTTC
The DNA here is from genome assembly GCA_033238685.1 of Lates japonicus. Classification (NCBI taxonomy): domain Eukaryota; kingdom Metazoa; phylum Chordata; class Actinopteri; family Centropomidae; genus Lates; species Lates japonicus. The sequence continues at coordinate 771,546 of BRZM01000110.1, forward strand.
CCTATGCAGGTGAAAGATGAAGTAAACGCAGGGAATCTTCTCTACAAACTAGGAAAAGTGGAGTTTGAGAATGTTTACTTCAGCTACATAAGTGGGTAGGTTCACGTTTGTTTTGGTAGAGATACAAACTAGAATTACAATTTTACAAGACTGAGTATTTACATTTTTGTCTGTTTTACAGTAAAGAGATTCTCAAGGACGTTTCCTTCACTGTGCTGCCAGGACAAACAGTCGCCCTGGTAAGTTTGAGGAACGTGTTTCAGTCCTCTCCTCACTAGTCTGTGTTTATGGTTTTTGTTTATCACTACTTTCTGTTTATCTCCCCAGGTTGGACCATCAGGATCTGGAAAGAGCACCATCATTAGACTACTATTCCGTTTCTATAACATTCAGGGAGGCTGCATTCGCATCGATGGCCAGGATATATCAAAAGTGAGTGTTAAACAATGCCTCTGTGATACATCAGCAGTTAAATTAAACATTTTAAGTTTTACAAGGTAAGCAAACAGCAATGACATGGAAGGATGGCTTAATGTTGTGCCACTAGAGCTAAAGTGTACATCACTTCAAATGAAGTCATGAAACTGCTATTAGCATAAATTAGCCCCCGGTTATGCAGCTCTTGAGATTACCAAGAGCAATGAAAGCACAAGTTACAGTGGCTTTAATATAGCTGTATGACACTGTGTGTGTTTACACAGGGACACTGTGGACTAGTAATTACTTTGTCTTCATTGTCTCTCCTCAGGTGAAGCAAACATCTCTGCGAGCTCATATCGGCGTGGTTCCCCAGGATACTGTGCTTTTCAACGACAACATCCGTGATAATATTCGCTATGGTCGCATCACTGCCAGTGATCAGGAGGTGGAAGAGGCTGCCATAGCTGCTGATATCCACGATAAAATCATGACCTTCCCTGAAGGTAACCTAGAGAATTGCCGTCCTGGATGGTGAATCTCCTCAAATGGTGTTTGGTTCGAAGAGCGTTTTTGAGATCTCTTGTATGTTTTTTCTGGCAGGTTATGATACACAGGTGGGTGAAAGAGGTCTGAAGCTGAGTGGAGGAGAGAAGCAGAGGGTGGCCATCGCCAGAACAATCCTCAAAGCACCACAGATCATCCTGCTGGATGAGGTGAGACTACTGAGTGGACTTGAAGCTTTTTGGTGTTTCTATTCACGAATCAGTTGCTGCTCAGCTTTTACTTAAATGAAAGGACTTTCAGAACATTTTCTTTTTTGCAGGCCACATCTGCACTGGACACAAAAACAGAACGCAACATCCAGGCCTCACTGGCTAAAGTCTGTGCCAACCGTACAACGGTTGTTGTAGCTCACAGGTAAAACATCTGGGTTGTACTGGACTTTTTCTCCTCTAAGTTTGCTTTTTTCTATTTCTCATGTGTAAAGAAGTCAGTAATTTTGTCTGATGAGTTGTGTGGGACCCTTTTTTTTAATATAAAAGATTGTCCACCATCATTGGAGCAGACCAGATCCTGGTTATAAATGAGGGCCAGATAGCTGAGCGAGGACGGTAAGTGCACCTTATTCTCCTCTTGTTCTGAATGACATACTGACAACCATGCAATAGATCGTCTTGTTCACTGAACTGTAACTGACTCATCTTTTATTCCTCCAAGACATGAGGAATTACTACTGAAGGGAGGCCTGTACGCAGACATGTGGATGCAGCAGCAGCAGACCCAGGACTCAGACTCCTCATCAGACACTGAAGCCAAAGATCGTTCGTCTGAGAAACTACAGCCACCATCGACTTCTTCAGGCCACCACGGCCACTGAATGTATTTTTTTTGTTTTGTTTTAAAAGAGAACTCTAGAGTTTATTTCCCCATTTTTAAGTGTAAAAAGTTAGTAGGTGATTTAAGTGTGATGGAACACTCAACTAGAAGAAAATATTATTTATTTGTAGGATTTTGAAACTGAATGTGCAATGACAAGTTATGGAGAAGGGAGGGTGCCTTAACAAAAGTGTTCAAATTTGTTTTCTTAAGAATACCCCAAGATATTATTTGTGATTATGGCCAACGTTTTTATGTAGGAACAGGAGCAAAACGGTCAAATTATTACTACATCATAAAAAAACAGATTCTTCTTCCTTTTTAATCCAAATTGTAATAACTACATTGCAAGCCTACAGAATGAGAGGTAATGTATGTTCATGTCTGTGTTTGCCTGATCTTGTGTTGAGGATATTATTATTTTTTGAAGCCTCCTTCCACCTTTTTAATATTGTTTCTCAGAAATATATATATATATATATTAAACAGACATTTGTTTGTGCTGTCTATTAGAATATTTAAAGATAAAAAAGGCAAGAAATAAGGGAATAGAAACACTTTAATAAGCCTCAACACTACAGTTTATTCAGCTGAGGGATAATGATTCTTTTTCCCACATTACATCATATTAATTGGTATACAAACTGGCAGGGATTTTATTGAGCTTTGTTTTATTGTTGGTAGTGGATTTCTGAGCTCTGTTGTTATTTAAAGTGATACTTTTTTATGTGCAAGTCTCTGTATAGCTTTGACCACTAAGGTAAAGTGGAATATTGTTGTGTCGTTGAAATAGTCATGGATTAATGATAACACAATAAGTTTGTACTGTTGTTTTAGGCCGACTACATATAAAGCTGTACAATCTGTATCTGCCTGTGGTTGGCAGTTAAAGAAAGTGGACCTTTCTCATGGCAGGCATTTTGATTTGGTTCAAGGATGTAATGCAACCAGGTCATTAGTTAGATCTATGCTTATGCTGCATTAACAAGTCAAAATCTGTCATGAAAAAGATTACCATCAAACTCCAAGGCCAATGCAGTCACACCCATGTCTCACCTAATGTAATATATATAAGTATATACAATCATATACATTGTTTCTGAACAAGAATTTGATGTTTTACATCTACCTCACAAAAGGTATTGTTCATGACTATTATATTTTGTAAATAATCTGTTTTGTCTTGTACTTATGAACAATAAAAGTTTTTTTGTATTCCAGTCTGTAAAATCATAAGACATTCCCAGCTCCTGCTCAGTTTTAATAAAACCCTGTGAAGTATCAGTACACTTACAGAACTGACTGTTTAGCATTTTGATTTTGTAGATTGAACTGTACCTGGTCACATCTGTAATATCTGATGCAGGTAGGTACAGGTATTTTTCAGTGATATTTTGATGTGAGGCCTATATTATATTAAACGTTTATGTATATTTGAATTTAAATTCATGTATGAGTAAAGAATAGTTTTAGCTGCTTGTGCAATATTGGATTAATATTTCACTCAAGATTTCATGCAGACCGTACTGAAGGTTTGGCAATGTGCCAGACTGGTACAATTTATCAATAAACAATTCAAACCTACAGAGAAACGTCCTCTGTAAGTTAATAATAAATATATCCTTTGGCCAATGGGAGTTTACAACTGTTGTGTAACTGTTCCACAGCGCGCCCCCTCCCAACATCTGTGTCTGTCTCGAAAAGGAGGCAAACAGCTGGAGGCTTCAGTCGTCACTGACTGTCCCCGGTCAGGGCGTGTTGCTAGCTCAGCTCTTCCAGCCAAACGGGGGTCAGGCCAAGCAGTTTTCTTTTCAATATTCGGCTGACTAATGTTGAATCTATAGTAGATATGGATTTCGACGCTTTATTTAACGAAAGGACGTTTCAGTTCTCGGACTTCCAGGAGTTCACGGTATGTTCTTAAGATTCTGCTAGGTCAACAAACTGCGGAAGCTAGAGCTAAGCGTATTAGCTAGTGTTAGCTGACGTTCATGTCAGCGAGGTTAGTTAGTGGCGGGTCCCTTGTCCCTGTGTATATGTCCCTGTGTTTACCGACCACAAAAGTTGGCTATGTTGTCTTCCTAAATGGCTCTGACTGAAGTTAAATAATTCGTCGTTTGAAAAATGTAAATACAAAAACGTCAAGTAACGCTAGCTCCCGTAGCTAATGCTACCAGTTTGTTAGCTACTGTTGTTTTGCGCTTACTGTCATTCGGCCACTTACGGGCCTAATATCTTTGTATAGCATGCTGAACAGTTAACACTTGCTGTAAACCAATGTGTTGACTGAAACAGTTGGAAATTTGTCTGCTGAGCTTATTGCTTTGTAAGCAGAACATTCTGTGCTAAGTACCGCTTTTCAACCTAACTTGGCTACTAAGTTAGTTCCCCTGAACTGCAGATAGTTTAACGTGGGTAATGTTTCTGTTTTTACAGTTTATTCCTGGACACCAGAAGTTGACTGAAAGAGTGAGAAAGCGACTGTATTATGGCCTGGACAAGGACGTTTCCTTAGATGCCCTCTCTTGCCCTGTCACAGGTGAGTTATACATTGGCATATAAACCAGTGTTGTTAAAAGAAAAGAAAATCTCTGTGTATTATAAAACATTTCTTGTAGAACTCCAAAACTGTGCCAGTGAACAACTTACTCTGTACTGTACAGAATAACTATATACATTTAGATAAATAGATGGAATCACACGAGAGTCCACTTTTGTCTTTTTCCTCTCTACTATTGCAGATATTGCCGTCGAAATCTTCCAGAAGTCTGCCCCCAGCCCAATACGAAAACTCCAGAAGAAATATGCTGCTCATGTTGCCAGGTTTGTCCTGTGTATTATGCATGTTTACATAGACTACACAATTGTACAGGAACTAAATGTAGCCATGCCATTTCTGCATTAAAACTAATCTGTTTTTTGCTGCAGGGAGGCTTGCATCTCCCCGTGTGCCATGATGCTGGCTCTCGTTTACATAGAAAGGCTCCGACACAGAAACCCTGAATACCTACAAAAGATCTCCTCCTCTGACCTCTTCCTGATCTCTATGGTATGTGTTTCAGGTTCAGAAGTCATTCTAAATGTGTCCTGGTGTTATTTGTAGCATGTCCACTGCTCATTTCAGAATGGGGTTTGATACTGTTATTCGCAGGCTGTGAAGGCCTGTACTGCTGTTCAGTCAATTAAATGAGTATGATAATACTGCATTGACAAAAGTACTGATGTCTCACTGTGAATCAGATGGTTGCCAGCAAGTACCTGTATGACGAAGGTGAGGAAGAAGAGGTTTTCAACGATGAGTGGGGAGCAGCTGGGAAGCTGGACGTCCAAACTGTCAATAAGCTGGAGATGAACTTCTTGAATGCCATTGTAAGTGGCCCTTTGTGTGTCCACCTGTGGTGTGTCCCGGGATATGTTTTAGCTTCAAGATCATTGTCACAACCCATGTGTAATATATCTTCTAGGAGTGGAGCCTCTTCACCGAGCCAAATGACTTCTTCGATATACTTAGTCATCTAGAAACCAGGTTAGTTGTCAACTTAACGGCTAAAATACAGATTCTGTCTGTAGTTTGTGAATGGAATAAATCTGACTCAGGCCTCTGTGTCCTCAGCATTGCAGAGCGGCAGGGGATGAAACGCGGCTGGTTCACCTACACTGACCTCTGTGTGCTGCTGGAGCAATCAGCGTGGAGTCAGGCTCTGGCAGCCATCTACCAGCACTTTACTAAGGTGAGAGGAGGATTTGAGTTTAATGGAGCTGTAAAGATATTGATGTGGTTGGGTGGGGGTCTCATGGTGGGACCCCTCAGGTGTATTTTTTTATGTGTTTTGTTTGTCATTTGCAAGTTTAAAAAATGCAAGAGGAGATGTGTCAGTATTATATTAGAATTGTTAATATATAAGGTTTGATCATAAGATTTGATTGTATATTTTCAGGTATCCTGTATGCTCGGCTTGGTCTATCTGACCAGTGTGGCTGGCCTCATTGCCACCAGTGCTGTGCTGCACCAGCTCAGTCTCTCCAGAAGCGGCCAGTCCCTGCTTGCACCCCCAGCTGAGAGCAGCCCGGCCCACCTTCAGACCTCCAACCTAACCCCAGAAGCTCCCGCTGCAGCCCAGCGCCTGCCCTGTTGTGTCCTGGCCAACAAGAGTGTGAACTGTCAGACTGGCACATTTGGAATCGGGCAACACCACAGACAAAGTCCCCCATCGGCATCCTCACCGACATCAGTATTGTGTCTCTGGGGCTCCCTCCTTGCCTCAATGGGTCACATACATCCCGGAACAAAGTCTGACATGGAAAACTCCCAAACCTGGTCTGCTGCTTCCTTCTTCTGCCCTGGCTGTCTTGCAACCCTCCCTCCTCTCCAGTGCGGGCTTAAGAACACCTCAACACTCTTCACTCATGGTCCCCCTGAAAACCATCAGCGTCAAGCACCGTGGCTGGCCTCTGGCCTCCTTGGAGCTGCAGAGCCAAGTCTGAACTCTCGCCTCGGGGTGTTACCACCTCTACATCTGGGACCCTGCCATCCAGAGTCTATGTTACCTGTCGAGAAAGCCCAAGCTCTGCTCATGCTGGGCTAGAGAGTGGAAAACACCACTGCTGTCCACCTGTAGTAATAGACTCTGGAAATTGAACCAGCATTGTCTTCATGACTCATCAACTGCTTTAAGTCATTTTTGTTTACTTTTCCAGATCTAGGATACAGGTGTGACGACAACAACAATTAGGCACATTACAGACAGAAGGAGAGTTTGATAACACAGCACAGGGTGAAAACTCACTTATAATTCACTGCTGCAGAATAAATTTGCCATAAGTAAAATGCCATAGTGTTCAGTTAATGCTCTGCAACTGTTTTTTGTTTTGTTTTTTTAATTGCAGAAAAGGAATTTGAGGATAATTTAATGTTTTTCTTGGCTTCAACCAAACTGTTTTGCTACCCGCATTTGTTGTCATTTGGAAGGTGAGACCTGTCAGACGGTGATGTAGGGCCTGTGTGATTAGTGTGTTTTGAGTTGAAGAAAGTGTGCGGAGGTTACACAGCATATCTGAAAGGTGAGAGTTTCAAAGTAAGCTTTTTTGGTGATAAGGCAATGTGAAAAAGAAGAAGGGAATAAACCATTGTATTTGTATGCTACATTTTAGCTTATCAACATTTGCTTAGTGTTACCATGTTTTTGTCATGTATGCATACAGAGGTTTACATCAGACGTTGGTCATACACATGCTGCAAGCACTGATTTTGTACACAAGATGGTTTTTGTTACTACTTGTGAACTTGTCTCCTGTTCTTGTAAACTTTCTCCTTTATTCGGGCGAAAGCATCAAAGAAAGGAAACACACAGTTTGAACTTCATACCTCAGTGTAACACACAGTGATTGATAACAAATCCTCTTATTCTCATTTTCTTTTTATAGTGATAATATTTACCAGATTTATGTGGCAACAGGGTGTCACATAACCATGAAGCTACTTTCCTGTAACAGGGTAACGTTCAGCCAAACAGAAGAGATTAAATCTACAAGTTTCCCATTCTCCAAAGGGAAAAAAACGATGGATGTCTGGGGTTTTTACACAATTTCTAGTTGGTTTCTGGTTTTTGAAGTGAACATTTTAATACAACATGTAGCATGTTAACGGATAACAGCAGTTTCTGTGTTCATGTGGTCTGGAATTTGCACAACTGGTTCTGTTTCCATTCACTCCACGATCACTACTTTATCATCAATCTTGTCTTTTAAACATCAGAGAAAAAAAATGTAAAGACTTGATTATTTTTATGTATCCAGTTACACATGGTCCCCAGGACATTTACTTTGTAATTGAATCTTTGACAAATTGCTCTGAGCATTTTGAATTTGATACACTTGGAAGCACGAAGTCCTTTAATTTTGTAAATGCTGTAAAATGCAAATATTGTAAAAATCTGTAGAAAAAAACAATAGCTAATAAAGATGGCATTTCTTTGTGACATGTGTTCATTATTCTCTGTCAGTAACACTTTGAATCCCAGGAGAACGGTCACATGTTGACAGCCAATAATACTCTATATGTTTGGACTCAGATCTTTACTGTATGCAGCCTTACTTGACATAGACCGTGAACTTGTACTATTTGTATTTGTAAAACATTTTTAACCTCTAATTGTATACAAGAAGTCATGTTCTGAGTGGTCTGTGCTACACCACTCTCCAGCCAATAAATAGTGGCAAATTAATGTTATTTGGCCGTAAGAACTAGAACAGAGACTGAGAATGCGTCTTGAAAGCCAAAGCAACCGTGAAGCCAAGGTGATGACGAGTGTTTTTTTTTTTACAGAGACGGGAAGCAGGCCTCTGATTTTGGCAGAATCCTGAAGTGTCCCTCCCCCCTGTGAGCCGGTGCCAGCTTCTTCACCCCTCCCCTGCGGCCCCTGCGCCCCTGGCCGCTAGCCAGACGCATACCACTTGAGAGCTCCTAATATAGACCCAGCCGCTTTGTAGGAAAGGGTAAAGAACTGAGCGGAGTCGCCGTCAGTCTGAGTTTGCTGCTTCGAGAACAACTTTTTCATGGACACAACAGAATCATGGAGCCTCCTTCACAGGTGAAATGCTACTTGGGACTGAATATAACAAAGGGAATATATGTTTGTAAAGTTTAAGCTATAGTTGAAACTGAGGAAATCAGTAGCCTGTTGGATTTCAAGCTATTTTGACAATGTCATGTGGAGAATGTTTCGCTTGCTGTGTTGCAGGTGTCATTCCCAGAAAAGAAGAAGGAAATACAGAAACAAGGTACGATTACAGTAACTGCTATGCACGTGTCTTTGGATCCCTGTAGGTTTCTGTGTACACATACTTGATACCATGTATTTGTAGGTGTGGTGCAGTGTGTATATACATGAATATATCTGCTGTCTGTTCATATAGTGTTATACTATTCGCCCTAGATGCTGATGCCACAGTCTACATGAATTTTATGAAGAGTCACCGCTGCTATGATGCCATTCCAACCAGCTGTAAACTGGTCATATTTGATACCACACTACAAGTAAGACTGCACCTATAAGACAAGTTCACATACCCAGTACAGCTTGGTATTGTTTGCTCAGAAAACCTCACTATGACTCTTTTTCTAAAGGTGAAAAAGGCCTTTTTTGCACTGGTGGCAAATGGCTTGAGGGCTGCGCCTCTATGGGACAGCAAGCTACAGAGATTTGTGGGTAAGAAATGTTTAATGGCATAGTCCTTGTGAAGTACGGGTCACTGTAGATTATAATAATGGGAACTTTAATCCTTTTTTGTCACAGGCATGCTGACAATTACAGATTTCATCAACATCCTCCATTGCTATTACAAGTCCCCTATGGTGAGCATGAATGTACTACACTTTAAATCATTTTTGTGCAGTTAGTTTCCCACTATTTTAAGATAGCAGAGGCTTTTGTCGCAGTTTTGACCTGTCCTAAATCTCCAATGGTTGACTCATACCCTGACATTGCAGTTTTCCCTCTAAAGGTTCAAATGTATGAGCTGGAGAGCCACAAGATTGAGACATGGAGAGGTGATTCATTTCAAAGTAAATAACACAACATGAATCAATGATATCATCAATGTGCACACATCTCAGTGAACCTCCATTAGAGCTCTGTCTCTTCTTCTGTTTAGATGTCTACTTAAAGTATTCCAATCACTTCCTCATTAGTATTTCTCCAGAGGCCAGGTGAGTACACATAACACACACTGTTTACATTCCAGTCGACTGTCTGCTACTGCTGCCAGGTAATAAATTCCTGTTCTCTCTTCTACTCTTTCCTCTCAGCCTCTTTGATGCCATCTATTCCTTACTCAAATATAAGATCCACAGGCTGCCTGTCATCGATCCGGAGTCTGGGAACGTCCTGCACATTTTGACCCACAAAAGAATCCTCAAGTTTCTCCATATCTTTGTGAGCAAGCTTTCAGTTTACTTCCATTTAACTTGATGTTTGTGTTTGTTATAACCTTGCCTTCTGTGGCGTTTGGATGTTCGCAGGGAAAAAAGATTCCCAAGCCCCCGTTTGTTCGGAAGCAGATCCAGGAACTCGGGATTGGAACGTTCAGGAACATCGCCACTGTTCAGGAAACAGCATCACTTTATGATGCCCTCTCTATATTTGTGGAAAGGCGGGTGTCTGCACTGCCGGTGGTGGATAAACAAGGTAGCATTTTTTAGGAGAATATGCATCATAGAGCTGTATTTATTAGCATTTGTGGCTATTACAGCATCCAACAATATGTTTTCTCAGGCAAAGTGGTGGCTCTCTACTCAAGATTTGATGTGATTGTAAGTACTACAGAGAAATCTCATGTCTTATGCTGTTTTTTTGCCAACACCTGCTCAGAATCTGGTGTATGTGTTGCTTGCTCCCTGGCAGAATCTAGCAGCTCAGAAGACTTACAACAATCTGGACATGACTATGCAGGAAGCCGTTCGCAGGCGCACGTGTTTTATGGAGGGAGTCATCAAGTGCTATCCTGATGAAACCCTGGAGACTATTATAGACCGCATTGTCAAAGCTGAGGTAGGTGTTTTCTTCAGAAGGATTTTGGTCCCTTAGGGAGATCAGATGACCTCTACAGGAAGACACTCTCTTTATTTTCCTCCTTATCCCAGGTCCATCGGCTGGTCCTGGTGGACAGGGCTGATGTGGTGAGGGGCATCATCTCTCTGTCTGACCTGCTGCAGGCAATGGTCTTAACCCCTGCAGGTATTGATGCCCTTTTGTCCTAGCACCCAGGGGACAAGGGGTCCCATTCCCTCCTTTACCACCTGAGTAGGGCTTGAGTCCTGGCCATGTACCCAGGCAGGTAGGCTCTGGAGCCTCTATCCCCACCCCACCCCCTCCTACCGTGTTGTCTGGTTACAGAGGCTTTGACCCCCACATGTCATCTTGTCAAGCGCAACAGAAAACCTGCTGCTTTCACATTAGCTCCTCAGACATGCATGTACTCTCACTCACACATCCCCAGCTGCTGCACTGATGCTTTGCTCAATTTTTTAAAAAGATTCTCATATTAGTCGCTGTGTAGAATGATAGGAGATTTTGTTTATGTCTTTCAGAAATCGCCATGTGTTCCAAATGAGAGATCACAAGAGGTAGAAAAATTTCCTCCCTGTGCTGTTGTTTACAAGATGTCCTCTGTGATCTGTGTGAAATTAGAGTAACAATAATGGATGATTAGCTGACCTTGATATTGTGATGTATCTCTGTGGGTCACCATATTGGCTGCATTTGATCAAATTGATCAATATACGTTTTCTCAAGATGATAAATTTCTGTATTAAACATTTGTACCAAAACTTGCTGGTGTGTGTTTTTTTTTTTTTCTGATGTACATCTCCTGGAGAAATATAATGTGCACTACGGCTGAAACTGCTGGAATTGTTCTTATATAGGAGAGTTTACAAAATAAAACTATTAATTATCACTGTGAGCTATGCAGATATATGAGAAAATATTAAGTATTGAAATTAAACGTATATAGACAATAGTTCTATAAAAAAATATATGCACAATTTAAATGATCAGTAGTAGCAGTAGAAGTGTGAACTTAAGTGTGTTATCTTTATGCAGCCGTATCTCTAACCACACGGTGGTACACTTAGGCCTTAACCCCATCCTCTATACAGTAAACAAGGAAACACGTGACTACATTTTTTTCTCATCCGTGACGGGCCTTGTGATCCGTCCGCCCATCTGTGTCATTGGTACACCAAGTTGCCAGAAATGATCAAAAATGAGACCGGAAATTGATAGTGTCTTCAAAGTAAAATAAGCTTACCGTAAAATTAGCTATGAAGTTATGTCTTTTTAAAGTATTCTCGTCTGTAAACTTTGGACAACAACATGATTTGTAACCTGCCTTGATTTAAATGACCATGAATATATGTAAAGCATTGCGTAGTGAATTAAACTACTCTACTACCTTCCACTTGTAATCCGTGAACGTTTTGCCACACCTGTAGTAACTATTGTTTTTGTTTTAAAATCACAACTACAGCCTTTTTATGTGTGTTTAGTTTAAATATGATTCCATTTTCAAACGCGTGTATTTTCACTAAATACATATTCTGCATTCACTGTTTTCGCTTGCTCGTTTCTGAGCAGTCTGTTTTATTTTGAAGGTCACAACCGGAAGCTTTATTTTTTAAGGTCTGTAAAACTTGACGCTGATCTTACCGTACACCCCGTGATCTCCAAAACAACATAACAAAGTGGGGGAAAACATGGCGAGTGGAGAGGAGGCCAGAAGACGCCCCTCGGTTACCTCCTCTTCGGTCGGCCTGGAGGCTCTGTTCCCTGCCGGGACATCGGAGCAGGCCTGCGGGGACGGAAACCCGGAGCTCGTCCGCCTGAGGGAACGTCTTCAGGGTTGGCTATCGCAGTATGAGCCCCTTCTGCTGTGGGTGCAGAGGCTGCTGGTCTGGGAGAGGCCGTTGTACAGCATCTCTGTCGCCTTGACACTCAACACATTATTCTGGTGAGTCTGTGTTTAATCACGGTTGTCACCTCTCTGACAGCTCGATATGGCTGTATTGAAGTGCATCATTAGCCAGCTGGCTAACGTCCGCGAGGATATTACGAGTGAATGTCAAGACAAGTTAGCTAATCCCATGTCTTTAGCCTAATGCTAACGTAGCCTGAAAGCCAGTTTAAACTTTATTTTCAGCGCGGCTAGTTTGTCGTCATGCATTAAACAATATCAGGAAATGAATGATTGCGCTGACAAAATAGACAACCAGAGTTATTTTGAGTTGTTACGAGTGTTCGCTTTTGTTGAGGTTAATCCCAACAAACACTCATGTCATGCTGAGTGGCCCAGGCCTTGTTATCCAGCTGTCAGTGACAGCATGTTACTTTCTCCAGCCTCGTATTGTGTAAGGCCAAAAATAAAGGTCTTGTGTACTGAGTCTAATAAGAAATATTAGTTTATTAGCATTATAAGTATGTTTATTATATTTAAATGTCCTTGTGTTTAATACGAGGTAATTGGTATGCTGTTTGTCTATGTGTCTCCACAGGCTCCTGTCCTCCACCTCCCTGCGGCCTCTGTTCCTGCTGAGTGTGTCCCTACTGGGACTTATGCTACTGGAGAGATGGAAGCCCAAGTTGCCCATCATTACTGGTAAGCCCAGGCCTTTATGTAATTTGAATCTGGTCCTCATGTTTTGCCAGTTATTGCCCAAGCCAATGTTGACTGTGGCAAAGTACACCGTATTTTATGCTCCAAGGCCCACAAGCACAAACCTTAGAACATTTGTAAACATCCCTATTTACTCCTCGAGGCTCTATGGTAATCTTGGAGAAATGCTTTTGATTTGTCAACCAAAGTACATTTGCTCATGGTCTCCTGCTAATTGTGTGTGTTTTTCCTCTATGGCAGTTCAACATGCAGAGGCTCACCCTGTACAAAGGTGTGTAATGTGTGCATGACAAACGCATAGCTTTTTCTGTGACATTATTCTCCTGTCTTTAAATTCCAACACCGTGACGTCTGTCTCATGTTTGACATTTTCATGTGTGACACCATGTCATTGTAACTAATGACAGGCCAGCAGTCTAGTTTTGTCTGTTGTATCTGTGTTCCTCTGCGTGTCTCCCTCCCTCCACTGTTATAACATGAATGTGGAATCCTATGCTACCTCTCTGCAATCATTTAAGTACAGTCTGAAGCTCTTTGAGTACAGATGTTGTTCTTTACTGATTTTGTCTCTCTTCCCGTGTGTATTCGTGTTTGCATACAGTGAAACTATGAGCGTGGAGCAGCGTCTGCTCAGTATTCCCGAGCTCAGCCACCACCTGGCAGAGAGCTACCTGACCTGGTGTCTGTACCTGCAGGAGATGCTGCAGTACAAACGACAGAACCATGGCAAGGTACAGCACTTTGACTCAGACTTCTTCCTTTGACTAAGATTTTAGTCTTGAGAGCAAAAGAGTCCCTGTTTACATGCAGTCAGTCTTGTGCAGGTCATTAAGCCAAACCATGTATGTAAAAGTAAACATTGCTAACAATATGGCCGACTAGATGTTCTCTTCTGTCAAACACACAAATACACCACATGCCCAGAGAGGTGCTGCCTTCTCACTTTCTCCTCCTGTGCCCCTTGTAGCCTGAAGGTGTGGCAGCCTAATTTCTCCTATTTGCTCTGTTTCTCAGTTCTGTGTGATGATGTGCAGTGGCTCCTTTGTACTTGCCGTGGTTGGACATTATGTACCAGGAATCATGATCTCCTATATTATAGGTGAGTCTCTTTGTGCCTAAATGGCATTTATTTAATAGGCCATGTTTGTCTTTTTAATATCTTGTAGCGTATCTCTTCATACCCTATTCTCATGACAAAATCTGACTTTGTTCAGTTCTGAGCGTGCTGCTGTGGCCGCTGGTGGTGTACCACGAGCTGATCCAGAGGATGTACACGGGCTTGGAGCCAATCCTGATGAAACTGGACTACAGCATGAAGGGAGATACGGAGCACCGCAAACACGACAAGAGGAGTGAGTGCTGCCGCGACACCCTCGAGGTTATAGATTTGGGCCTGTGTAGTGTTTGTAACATTAATACAGGACTCTAAGCAGATCACCTTTCTTTTTCCTTATACTGAATCTCTGACACAAACCACAGCAAACACAGAGAGAATAATAGCCATTGTAACACCACATGTTATACAACTGTGTAAATGGACCCATGTTGATCATCAAGGAAGTGTGATTACAAGTTCCTCTGGTTACATTTGTTCCTAGATCTCATATCTCACATACAGTATGGTCTTTTCTGTTGGCCTTTTTTTCTTGTACAACATGACATTTTTAAGAGTTTGTGTGTGTACTTTTCAACAGAGGTGAAGAAAGAGTTGGAGGAGGGGGACGAGCCGAGAGCCGAAACAGAGAGCGAGAGTGAGGAGGAGCTGTCTTGTTTTGCCCCGACGGTATGAACACACACCTGTTAACCCAACCCACATTACAGACCCACACAGAGTGGACTTTTGGGAGTGTGAGGATGTCTGAGCTCTCTTATAACACTGTTTCCTTGATTAGGTGGATGTGAAGACTACAGCTCTGGCGATGGCCATCACAGACTCAGAGCTGTCGGATGAGGAGGCATCCATCTTGGAGAGTGGAGGGTTCTCAGTGTCCAGAGCCACCACTCCTCAACTCACTGACGTCTCTGAAGGTAAATATTTTTTTATATCAATGACACACATCCATTTATGCTTATATAGAAATAATTTTGATTATAAAGGTCAGTTCAGCAAAAACAATTGGCTTTAATTTATTTTTTGGTATCTCATTTCTACCTAGACCTGGACCAGCAGAGTTTACACAGTGACCCAGACGAGGCCTACCTTCGGGATCTCCCTGAGTTCCCCTCAGTCGAGGAGTTCCCGTCCATTGAGCACAACCTGCTCCACTTTCCTCTGCGAGGTCCCAGCCAGGTTGACGGAGCCCAGGCTAGCGCTCAATCGGAGGGAGAACCTTTGAGCCCTGCCAGCCTCCTTATCCAGCACCTAGCATCCCCGCTCCACTTTGTAAACACACACTTCAACGGACATGGACGACCACCGGGGGGTGAGGAGGGAATGTTGCCCGTGCCGGGTGCAGGGGAGGAAGCAGGGAGGCCAGAGGGAGAGGAGAAGGAGGCTGCGGTAACCCAGGGTGCACAACGATCCTTGGAGGCCTTGAGCGAGGAGATAGTGAGCACGGCCATCTCCACTGTGGTGCAGAACACTCTGTCAGCCCTGCTGCGCTCCAGCGAGGCCAGCGAGGAGCCCACTCTGGCTGAGTTCCTCCCCACTGAGACCCCGCCGGAAGCTCTGGAGACCTCCACCCAACCCACAACCGACACCACTGCTAACACTACAGTCACTACAATAGGAGCACTGGGGCCTGACGAGGAACTGGACGAGGCGATTACGACAGAAAGTGGCGCCGGCGAGGAGATGCCTGACGACACACTAGTTCCGACCGAGGAGGAGGACTTTGAGCTTCTGGACCAAAGTGAACTGGAGCAGGTGGATGATGGGCTGGAGCTCAGCTCTGACAGACAGGTGGTGGGAGAAGCTCCAGACACACCTCCATCCCCTGAACATCAACCACAGTCATAGCTTCCCCGTTGTCTCCCCCTTACCCCCACCTCCAACTGTTTGTTTTTATTTGTACGTTAGTACTACATTATATCCATACATACTGCTATATACAAAACATTTATCAAAGAGTTTGGCATTTAATACTGTTGGTTGTTGATTGTGTGGCAGATGGTTGAGATGACTTGGTCCATTCTGTTTTCGTAGCCTCGTGTTACAGGGGTCTGTTCAGCCTTGGTACCTGAGTTGTTTCTAGTCCAGGACCATCACATTATTGGGATCATCAGCTGCTGTTAGGTGGCATTCATAATGACATAGGTCTGATCTATACACTTAAATGAAAAAAAATAGAAGAAAAATAATCAATAATGCATTTACAGTAGAGTTTGTTGTGGTGTTACACTGCCTGCTGACCTGATGGTATCATGTTAAGTGAGAGCAGGTTCAGGGCAGAGCTTGGGTTAATAGTCATAGAGACATCATTGTTGTCAGGCAGTTGCATTGCATTGCATTTATTTTATATTTGATGGTTTATCCAGCATTGAAATTTGCACGATAATTTATCAAAATTCTCACAGCGCGATGAAAAACCTGTTCAAGTTCAGTCCCGTGTCACAATAATGATGCCTTTATTTTCTACCTTGGCTAAAAGCTGAACCTTTCCACCTTGTTTTCGTTCGGAAGCAGATGTTAATGTAGATGGTGTTATGAAGAGTTGAAATGTTGGATAATATAACTATTAATATATGCGATAAATTATTTAATTTAACGGTCAGTTGATGAAACTTTATTGTTGAGCTGAGAGGGACGTCCAGGTTTAAAAAGTAGTTACGTATTCCCAGAATTAGAATATAGTATTATCCTTCACTTTATCTGAACCGAATCCAATGTCTCCAAGGTTACAGGTTTGATAGAATCATTCAGTCAGTCATTAGTGGTCTTTCACTTGTTGCCTGGAAATGAAAACTTAATCTTTGACATTGTTGGATGTTGACAAGTAGTAGATCTTTACCCATACACATAAGTGGCTTCGATGTGGCAAGATAAAAGAAATGTTCCTGAATTTCCTCTTTGTGACTGATGCCTCATTTTTATTTTATTTATATGCGTGAATAGAATTTAATTTCATACATTCATAATATGTAATTGGTCCATATGTAATTGAATTTATTCTTGATCTACGACTTTCTTGAAAAACACAGGCGTCTTGTTAGATAGGCCCATCTATACCCAGCTATTTGTACATGTATAGTCATCACTGGGATATGTATATTTACCAAATAACCTCCTTTGTGCCACGACAAGTCCATGCATGCCATGAATCACGCATGTATTTACCATAATCAATATTTGAGGTTGATTTTCAAAAAGAATGTTACTTTTACTGGAGCAGATTTCTTTCTGTTTTTGAAGGGATGTAATACTACCTGGGAAATTTTTTGACATGACAAAAGACATCTAGCACTATAATCGACTGTATGAAGAGGCCCGTTTTTTCTTTTTCTTTTTTGTAAAACCACTCAGCATCCAAATCTCAGGGGTGGGTTGTACAAATTAAATATAACAGACTTATGGGTCCATTTCCCGACTTGTCGTAGTGCATTGTATTTGTACTAACTTCTCCTTTTTTCAGTCAATGCCTCCTTGTGTATAGTGTAGAAATGCTAAAAAAAAAAAAGGAACGTGTATATTCTGCATGTAAAAACAGCACTCTGTTCAAGTTCTCCTTGTCAGCTGACAAAGTACTGCACAATTTGTGAGAAAAAAAAGTCAATTTGAATGTTTCAGGTTAAAAGAGCCCATTAAATTCAGTTTGATATTTAAATACCAACAAGGGGGATGGAAGTTTTGATGTGTCCTCATTTTTAAAAGACTACCCAGCTGTAAATGGAAATGGGTTGCAAGTGATAACATCAGATTTAGAGAAGGATATTAACAGACTAGTTTATGTATGTTAGTAGTGTGTTTTATGCTTAAAATATTGCTTCTTGAACTATATATAAAAAAGGCACTTACCGAACTGTACAATTTTAAAAAAGGAATATATTTTCTAATTTCTCCTTTTTCCATAAAGTACTCAGTTTGATCTTTTACATCTAAAAATATAACATGGCTACGGACGAGTTTCACGAAGCGGAAAAGATTTATTGTCATTAAACTGGTCAAATAAAACTGCAACTCCACATGTGAAAGTAAGAGAATAAAAGAACAAACTGAAACAAACTTAAGACGTGGTACTGAAATTAATTTGGATTATTTCCTTTGATCATCTACTTCTAACCTGTGTTTTTAGTCTGTGTAGTCAAGTCAACTGTCTCCCTCCTTCATAATCGTGCCATTTTCTGATGCAAGTTCTTTTTCCTGGAAGAGGAAAACAACTCTATTAGTAGCTTTAAGTTAAAGTGCTAACAACCAATTATAGGCATGAAAATGTGTGTTGTGCAACATTCCTCATTATTTTTCTAACTTGACATACCTTCCTGAGTTCACTGGCAGAAAGCTGAAGTCGCTCCTTCAGCTCATCACTAACAGTCACATCAAAAAGCATGGACCATTTGCCGTCTGTGAAGGTAACTGGAACTGAGAGGATGATGCCGTCTGGGAGATTGTAGTAGCCTGCAAGCAGCCAAAACTAATCACATTTCAACACTGGCTAGATCAGTCATGACAGTGTCTGACTACACTTTTCGTGCTCGGCTGTGTTTTTACCCGGGCACAGTACACCCAGAGAGAAGACTTTATCTGGATTGCAGGTGCCATTCCAAGCTTTTACGATGGTCAGGATCCCGTTGGCAGCTGACATGGCAGCTGCTTGCCGTGTCTTTGAAGCCACAGCTGCACGCTGACAACGGACCAAGTCTTGAAAGTCTGTCTCCAGCCATTTCCTGGAAGGGAGAGGGAGATTACTTTTTTGGCATATCCCGACACAGGATGTTTTCAGAGCAGGAGGATTACGGGGTCAAATGATATTGTGCAATTAGCACCGGCACAGACTGGAGTCACAGCGGGGTACAGTTTGGTCTGGCGGGCAGTTTTGTAATTTGATGGTAGACCTGCGCCTGACCTTATCATATTATGTTTGTTTAGCCATCCAAAGTGCAAGTTAGGAGGAGTTCAGCAATTCAGTAAGTGCAGTAAAGTACATAAAATTAGTCTCTAATTACCTAAGGCACTGTTGGCATATTAAAACCTTCTTCTTATTGAGACAAACCTGTCATGAAAAATCTTTATGAGTGACTGGGAAAAGAAAGCTGGTCCTTTGATTGCCCCATCATAGTTGAAAACCTTTGCCCTCTGCAGGTCAATGTAGAACCCGCCGCTGATATTTCCCCACACGATGACATCTGTAATATCTGGAGTAGAAGAAGAGGGAGAAACGAGTAGTTTTTCTGGTGCTAAAATGCAGTAGAAGTATGGATGGAATAATTCACAGTAGCTACCTGATGCCTTCACTCTCAGCTTCTTTGCCATTATGGCCCTGGCTTCATTCTCCACTTGAGTTGCCATGGTGACAAACTGGTTGCTGTCGATGGAGCGGGCATTGTCCACAAGAAGCGTACATCTCAGGTTGACAAATGAGTCACCGCACACAATCACCTTCACCTCCTTGTTGGCCCTTGCATCAATCAGCTGTCCGTACTCTCTGTAGCGCTCTGAGATTTCCTTTACTTTCTTCTTCTTCTCTTCCTGCTCACCCTCACTGCCCGCATCACTGTCACCAGACCACCACTCATCCAGCAGGAGGACGACATCCGCTTCTCGGAAGGCTTGCTCCAGATCAGTGTGAATGCTCACCTGTGAATAAATGGTTAGATTTTCCTCCTGAGGTGATTTTATAAATTAAATATTTGGAAAAGGTCCTATACCTGATGGAGCAGAGGGAGTGCCAGGTCCTCCGTCTCCATCCTCAGCCCTTGCAATCCCTCCTCGCCCCCCTCCAGGTCCAGCAAGTGGAGGCTGATTGCAGCAACGTGGGGGAACACTTCAGCGGAGAGCAGATTCGGGATCAGGAAGTGGCAGGTTGGGCTGAGAGCACTGGGAAAATTTACAACCTGTCAGCTGAGAAACATTTCCATTTCTTTCGTTTTGAATTTTTCAGCCAATCTCACCTGCTGATCCATATGTGAACAGGTTTGATGAGACTGGCGCGGTGCTTCTCCTCCACAGTAAGGTTCATCTTGGTCTCCAGATTCTCTGCTGCAACACTCAGCATTATGTCTGTAGGCATGTCTGATGTGATGCTGTAATAGCCCTACACAACCAGTGATTAAAGAAACTGGCAGGTTAGGAAGTTTGAGTTTGGAAGTGATGCTGATGAATAAAACCTAACCTTAACCTACCTGACAATGCTCAAGGAAGTCACTGAAGCCCCCTAAGAGCATCCCTTTGCCTCCTTGGTCGACCAGTTCCCTCCAAACCAAAGGGGACTTCTCGTGTTTCCAGCCATTTCTTTTGCAGGTGGCTTCCAGCCAATCCTGTCAGATGCCAAACAGAGGTCACACTGAGGCGACACGAAGAATATACTGATGTTATATAAATTATAAGAGATATAAAAATAAGAAATGCCACCTTCCATTCATCTGGGAGGATGGAGATCTTATGGGTCCTGAAGTTTGGCAGAGTTCGCTGTAGAGCGTCTGCCAAAAGTTCCGCTTTGGCATAATGCGGACAGTCTGTCTTACCTGTAGAGGTTAAATCTGTTGAATTTAAAATGCAACAATTTTAGACAAAGTCAATTCTAAAAGTTCAAACCCAAAATTAAACTTTACCAGCAAGCACAAACTTTGCCATTCTATCCGGACAGCGTTGGTTGCTAGGAAACTACAGGTGTTGCGCTTATTTGAGTCCGAGTTGAAAACAGCACAAACAAATATCAAGACATATTATCATAAATGCCAAATGTTGCCTTTATAAACTATTAACATAAATAGTATATGTCAAATATATTATTACAGCTGTTTATTATACACCTTCCACTCTTAGTTTGAAAGTGTATGGTGTACTATGTTGACAGGGGGAACAAATATGGCAGCGCACATAGCACGAGCCAGCATGTTATGAGAACGGCAAGTCATTGGACCGGACCGTTTAACTTTCTGCTGTTATGTAGCTTCATTTGTTTTCGCTTAACGCCTGTTTAGGCCAAATGTTGCGTGGTGTAGGAAGCGCAATGTGTTATTTGGAGACAGGTGTTTGTATGTTAGAGGGATAAGGTAGTTTTCAGTTAGGTAACCTTAGCTAATGTAAGCTAGCTAGTTTTTATTTCTTGAGGGAGGCAGACTATTGACCTTGCTGACAGCTTAGTCACAGTACATTGTAATACACTGTTTTTACTAACTGTTTGCATATGTTAACCGTCTGTACTACAGAGAAAGTTAAGTGTAAATAGTCACATAATTATTAATGCTAACTGAGTAATAGTTGCCACTATTTGACTCCATTTCCACAGTTTTCTTATTACGTCGCGGCTTTGGCTCCACATAGGAGCAATGTTGAAATAAATTAGGACACCCGAGTGTTCGAGTGTCACCCTTTTTAAATTATAAGAACAATGTCTGTGTGGATGACAGAGGAGGTCATGAGGTGGGCTCTACGCTTCTGCAGCCGCAGGTCGCAATGGACACAGCGTAGTTTCCTGGTGACAGCATCAATCAAAGACACTTCTTTCCCCAGTCAGTTAACACAAGTTTGGGGCACAAGGCAAAGCCAGACATGCCTGGCTAGGAGTCTTGCCAGTTCAGTGAGGTTTTATTCACAGGTTAGTATTCACACTGAGGGTCTGGCAGATCCACAACTGCCAGACCAGAGCAGAAAGAAAACTTCTGCTTTCTGTAAGAAGCTGGAGTGCTGTGCCTCCCCGTCAGACGTTTTGGACCTCACCGATCAGTACGCGGTCACAGTTCGACAGATCAGCCCCTGCCTGAACCACATGTGGTCCACCTGTAAGAAGATGTCAGATGAGCAGCAGCGGTATGAGATGCAGCTGATGTTCGAGCATCCTGCCTTTGTCAAGCTGCTGCAAAGGGCCATGGATGTTGTGGGGCAGATGCCCAACAAGGATGTGACTTACTCTCTCCTGAGCATGGTCAGGCTGGGCGTGCCTCAACGTAGCCGTGTGGTCCAGACTTTTCTCCGTACCTGCCAGGTAGGCAGTTAAAGATTGTCGACCAGCAAGCAAAGATGTTTTGTTACTGGCTGTGTTTTTATATTGCTTTTTATCTAAATGTGTTTTACTGGCCACTAACAGGAGAAAATGAATGACATGGATGAGAAGAGTCTGTCCATCTTGGCTGCCTGTCTGGAATACATGGAGAGCAGCCCCAATGTCATTGCACTTAAGGAAGGCATGAGGTACAGCCTGCTAAATAATTCAAACACGGTCTAGGCCTTTTTTGTGTTCTAAATAACATAAGGATTTTTTCAGATTCATTTATATTCTCTGTTGTGATTATGTTCTAGGCTGGTAGTTGAGGCCCGTCTTCCCGGGATCAAGAAAGTTGTGGCTCTGCAGACCATGATGCGTATGCTGGGGAAGGATGCCCCGCTGCCTCTCAGACAGAAGCTACAGGTCGGTTTACAAGTCTTAGTTTTGACTGTATTTGGTATTCATATGTCTGTCAACAAAACTGACCCTTGTTTTTCCTGTAGCTGAATCTATTCCATTTTGACACTGTTTTTTTTATTTTTTTTTTTTACACACATTCCTCCAGAGAAAGGCTTTATCGATGTCAGACCAGTTCAGCCTTCCCAACACCCAGCACATGATCTCCACTATGGCCACAATGGGCTTCTACTCCAAACCACTGCTGGATGTTTGTATTAAGAAGATCACAGGTAAACTCTTTTCCACAAGAGAAAAATGGTTAAATACTTGAATTATTGTTAGGATTAAACTGAAATGTATGGATTTCATATATGGGATATAATATGGTCACAAAGCTGGAAACCAGCTGGACATATTTTGCAGAATTGCCAACACAGAAAATGTTGAAAACTGGGGATATTATCTACTGTAATGAGTATGAAAGGGGACTTCTATTTCAGAGTCTGAACTGATGTGATGTCCCACCTTCCATCTTGTCCTCTCTGGCAGAAAACCTCCACGCAGTCCCCTTCAACAGACTGTATGCAGTGCTGTACTCGTGTAAAGATCTGCGCTACAGAAACTTAGATCTGCTCACTGGAACTTCAGACTATTTCGCCTCTATGCCAGACTTATGGACCAACAAACAGGTGCTTTGACACACAACAAACTGTCTTTTTGTGACATGTTAAATATGAAGTTTGCCCTCCATAATCAGTTTTATAAACTCAAAATTATAGTATATGATATTTGCCTGTCTTATATCTTTGGCAGTTAGATTTAATACCCTCACTCTTGCACCTTCTTCCCATTCAGGTGCTCCTCTTCCTGTCTGTGTTCGAGAGCCTGGCCTTCTGTCCCACGGCTTTAATGGAGGTATACACGGAGAGGGTGATCACCAGCCCAGAAACCCTGACGCTGAAAGACCTCCTCTGTATCCTGAAGGTGTACTCCTCTCTTAACTACGATCTGAAGCACCACAGACAACAGTAGGTCGCTCGCATGTCTCCATCTCTCAAATTTATCCTGGTAATGATACTTGTTTATTGGCAACTCACTTGAGAGCTATATACATTCAAAACCAGGTAATATAATGTGTCATTTACCACATTAAAACTACTGTTTAAACTTTTCGGATGAAGACCAGCTCCTAATAGTCACTGGAGATGCCTGATCTCTCTGTTTAATGACTGCGTTGGGTTTCATCTTGCTGCTCCAGGTTCCTGGATAGTGTCAGCCAGGCTCTGGACTCCTATCTGCCCAAGATGTCTGGGTTTAAGCTTTTAACGTCTGTTTACTACCTGATTCAACTGGGCCACTTCCCCTCTGCGCAACTAGAGCAGCTCCTGCAGAGTAGTACAATGGAGCAGTTTAACAACACACGTAAGATGCTGAACTCACACACACAAACACACATGTGCAGTTATTTTTTTCTTTGCACTTGGATTTTTGAATCTCAACTTCCTCTGTTTCTCCTCAGCAACAGCATTTCTTCCGAAGCAGGAGAGAATGTTTCAGATGGTGGACTTGTGCCTCCGCCTTGACCGTCCTCCTCTCCCCCGTCCCCTGACTGTCCCCCCATCTGTGCTGGGAAACCCCACCCTCTGCAGTACGCCAGTCAACCCATGGCTCTCGCAGAGCCTGCAGAGTATACTCGTGGACCAAGCAGACGCAAAGCTAGAGGAAATGGTGATGGTGGAGAACTTCTACTTCATAGGTAAAGAGGGTTTATATATGAATTTGTTGTCTTTTACTGCCTCTCTCTTGTATTGCTTAAGTAGTAGTGATAGCCAGGCTAATTATTTTGATGATTACAGTAAAGTGAGTTCACTGTGTAAACTAAGCATCTGTCAGCTTTACAAAACAGCATCAGAAAACACGTTTGCTTCCATCTAGTCGTGAAACTGTGATGCGAGCAAGCAGCCGTGTTTGTGTGTTGACTCCTAGATGGTGTGATAACCAAACCTCTACCAAACCAAACCCCTGTGCCTGAAGCGAGTAGCTGTGGAGAAGAGCTGTCACCAGCAGAGAGCAGTCAAAGGTAAGATATCGGCATCAGACTGCATCAGGCTGCATCAGCAGACTCAGTCTTGAACAAATCTGCTGTGGTATTTAACTTTTCTTCCTACATTTAATGTGCTTATGTCATGTTTGGTGACGTCCAATGCCGTTACTGCAGGCGGAGATGATGTTTGGGCTTTTTGTTCTGGTAATGCCGGGCACTGACGCATGCCGTTATCACACACGTCAAATATCTGATTCCTGCAGCTGGACATGTAGCAAAGTGAATGCAGCATGTCTAGATTTTGAACTAAGGCAGTTCTTTAAACAGATCAGTCATCATAAAATAGTGCTTTATCTGCAGCACTGTGTGTAGCTTGTAGTTGCTGCTATAGAGCTGAAATCCCATTTCTTACTCATTTCAGAGGAAAGTGAGGAAAATCAATACAACTTTCAACAATCACTTATTTTTTCTGAGCAACATGGTTGTAAAGAACTCAATAGTTGGTTAGAAATTCTGTGTTAAAAAAGAACAGAAACATATACTTAAACATGGAAGTCTAGTTAATTAACAACCTTTGTAGGTATGTGATTATAACTTTTCATTGACTGACCAGTTTAGTGTTTGTGCATATGTACTTTTTATCTTCTTAGTGTCATTTTAGTATGTTGTATTTTTCCCCCTTTATTTATTTAGTCATTTCACTTTATATACATAGTTTTTTACTTACTCATTTTATTTGTAAGGCAATATTAAACATAAATGTTACCAGTTGGTATATTGTACCAGAGTTGGCTCAAAGCAATTGGCAGGTCACAGTTAAAACATAAATGCAGTGGCAGAGCAGCACGAAACAAACCAGACAAACAAGACAAAACTCAGTTACTCATCTCTCTTTCTCACTCCTGCAGCCTTTTTTAAAATCTGGATTTTGATAATTGCTCTGTTTTAAATCAGTCATTCTGTGCTTTAACGTAATTCTAAACAATTTCTACTGAGCCTGCTGACGTACTTTACCCATGCTAATTCAGCCAAATGGTTCTGATGATGTACACACTGAAAAATGAGTCAAAATAAAGTTTAGCAATATGTGTTTGTTGTCAGTGTTGCATAGTGCCTGTTCTGATCTTCTGCCATTACGCATCAAAAATTGAATCAAAGCAAAAACATTTTAAATGAATTAAAATAGAATACAGTGACAGACAAAAAGCTAATGGAAAATCTAAAACTCTAATAACCTCTCTGAGTAGAGATCTGTAGTTAGATGTGTGAAATACAAAGAGCTAAACACCGTTTTATCTCAGTGAAAATGAAGCCCCTATCTTCTCTGTCTGTTTCAGACTTCAAGTTTTTGTCCTCCAGTGATGTTTTATCTAACCAAACCTCCACTTTCACCCTGTCATACCTGTACTTCAATTCAAATTTTGACCTTTTTTCAAGCTGACAAACCCCTTTCTTAATGTCATAGAATTGCAGTAATTTGCCCATCATACTCTGGTTTTTGCTACGGTACATCCAATCCTCGTGGCCAGTTAGCGGTCAAGATTCGCCATCTGAAGGTGTTGGGATATGACCCCGTCGTGGTAAGACTGAGTTTGATTTTGGCTCTTTTTTTAGTAAGGATCCAGAGGTTGTTCTTACTTTACCAAACAACACTTTGACATTTAAAAAAATTTAATATTATAATATTATTGAGCATCAAAATCCTCATATGTGGAAGGAAGTTAAAATTACAGTTACAAATTAGTGTAACCGCAAACCTTTGCTCAGCCACATGTTCCATTCAGATATGAGTGTTAGCATTTTAGTTTCCAAAATGTCAGCTGGGATGAACGATGCACTAATTTCCTCAGAACATCATATAAATAAATACTGAGCTCACTGACATTTACTGAAATGCTTCTTCAAATGACAAATTATCCTACAACTAATAGAAGCTGTGTCAGTGTTGAGTGCATCTCAGTGATGGTGAGATTTACTCTACATTGTCCTAATTCTGTTCTGCAGGTGTCGCAGCATGAGCTGCACTCTGTGTCTGAGGAGAAGAGGATAGAGTTCCTCAGGGGACAGATTTTCCCAGAACTCCACAGACCAGAGACACAACCTGAAGTGGAGCAACTATGTTCTTGAAGACCGACGTCAGTGTTAAATGGATGCAATCATCATGAACACACACTTTATTGCTTTGTAAACTATTAAGAAAAAAATAAATATAATAATGTATAAAAAATGAAAAATGATCCTTGGATAATTTCCATATTATGGGTCATTTAACCCTCTGTTAGGTTTATTTTGTGATTGCAGTGATCCTCTAAAATTATTTTTAACGTCACGTTGTACATATTTTTTGTTGCCAGTTGTAGATTTTTTTAAAACCTGTACATATAGTAAGAAAGTAGGACAGTTTGTTTACCACAAGAATGACAAACACCACTTGAATTTTGCTTCTGCAAGATTTAAAAAGCCACACCCTGATAAACACAAACAACTGATATATATAAATTTTCTTAGGCACCAATAAAACTTGTATGCAGTCTTTGAATAACTTTTTTGCAATTTCAGCAGAAAAATTTTCTTTGCCCTCAATTCCCCAGTTTGTAAAAGAGCGTCTGTCTTCAGGAGCAGTGACTGTGGAGGAGGAAAAAAAACTTTTTTTTTATCATAAAAGACGTTTGTTTTTAATCATCTGTCTCAGAATGGCTCGAAGAGCTAACAGAAACAATATGTTAATCTTGCTGAATGCGTGTGGTAGTAGATGAGTAAAACCATGCAGCTAAATTGAAACCAATAAAACCCTGTGTGCGCTTGCAGTAACTGCACAGAAACTGCAAGGTGAGCAAGGTAAAGGTGGAGTCCCTTTGAAGCAGCCACATCTGCAGAAAAGTGCGAGGAAGGGGGGGAAAAAAGTAGAGGAAGGAAGACAGGAAATGGTGCAGATTGTTATTGTTTGAAGTGTTTGCCTCTCCTTGCCGTAATCTGGTTCTCATCAGTGATGATAACTCTCGTGTCTGTTTTCACAGAAATAAGAGCACGCAAACTGGAAAAAGAAGTGTGATGTGACGTTAATGGTATTTTGACTCTTGACACCGTTGTCTGTAGAGGCCTCAAACGGCCTGGCTGTTTTACATTATGAGATTGTGGTCTCTGATCCACATGATAACAGAGATTTACAAACTGAATGAACCATTTGTGGTTAAAATCCCCTCATTCAGACACCACCTTCTGTTTCGACCACAGAGAGGGCTTCCAACTAGGGATATGTGTGTGTGTAGCAAACAGAGACTGTGAGTGTGTGAAACAGGAAGCAAGCAAAACCAGAGCTGTTGGGTATGATTTTTTTTAATTATTATTCTTTTATACAACTGTAAAAAACTGCTACTTTCGCTGTGTAGACAAAAAACAACAACTACATGAACTTAAAACTAACTCACACAAAACCTCATTCACAATAATGTTCTGTTCAGAGTAAGCTACTACAAGTACATCCCTTCTGTTTACATTTAAATGAATGGGGATAGCTGTGCAAATGGTCAGAAGATGAGATATCAGAAGTGTCGTGGTATAGGATTCTGAACCCCTTTTTTCTTCCTGCGGTCCCTCGGCGCTCTGGGTTTGGTGTTCATGTAGTCACTCTGGGAGTCTGTCTTCCTCAGCTTGACCTGGAAGACATGTTAGGGGCAGCTGAGCAACAGCATCACTGCATGGCTGAACACGACAGGTTCATAATGTATAATGTGCAGTATGATGCGTGTAAGTGGGGCCAGGGCTGGAGATGCATGAGGACGTAAAGGCCACGTCCTCTCAATTTTGTGGATTTTTAAAGGCTTTTTTTGACTTGACAGACTATTTGCAGGCCAAGAAAAATTAAGAAAAACATACTCTGAAAAATACAGCAATTTTCCAAAACAGAATTAAATTCCTTGTGGAGGTGAGAAAGCTCTTAAGAGGACTGTTTTTCACCATCTTGAAAAGTGTGAGACACAACTTTTTTAATGAATAAAAACAAACTGATGAATGTGTTACAGACGTCTCTTTCAAACCTCTAAAATTGGATGTGACAAATGTCAGAATGCTGCTATGGCCCAGAGTGGAGCATGATGGTTAAATTCTATAAGAGCTAAATGTCACAGATTGCATTGTCAAGATCATTACATTATTTGAAGGGTTATTCATTGTGTTTATACTTAAAAATATATTGATCAATCCTGGAAAAATATAGGGGATAGACTGAGAGAGGAGCCTACGTGTTTATTGTTTGGACACACATTCCAGACGTTTGTGCTGACATTGGATGGTCTGCAAATCTCCAACAACAGCTGGATGGCATATGGTCATTTTTGATATAATACATAAGGAATATTTGCATGCAGATTTTGTCCATGTTCTTAGAATATAATGGTACAGGACTGGCATCCATTATGTTGAAGGGAAAGGAAATCACACAATGTACTAATGCATAATTGATTTGTTGTGGGGATGCATGGATTATATTATATAAGTGCCTCAGCATTATTGGTGCTGTAGACTTGACTTTTTTTTTTTATCTATGTAATGTTATTTTCTAATGTTTTTGATATGTGTGACATTGCCTCCCCCCTTTTGTCTATTTTTGTATTTGTTTGCACTGGTTGTGTTTATGATGATGCACTGCATATAGGACAGTGCAAAACTGCGACCTTGCCTTTGATGGGGAATGTGATCACCCCCTGTTGCTTGCTGTCTGCTTGCCTTGTTTGTACATGAGAAAATTCAACAAAGATATTGACCAAAATCATTACGTTATACGTGCTTTTATTTTAGCATTATACATCTATTTTACATCTATGTCTGTGTCTACTCTGAAAGATTCCGTTTGTGTGAATACTTTTTCACACACTAGGAATGACTGTATCTGTGCCATTTGAGTATTGTTTGTGCCTCTTTGTATCCATTTCAAACTCTTACTTTTCCTTGTAGTTTGCAGGTGTGTTTGAGGAATATCTTACCCAGAATCTAAAGGCGATGATGGTGACAGGTATGCTGTAGATGCTGAGAAGTACAACCACCAGAATCCAAATCCAGAGAAATGGGTTATCACATTTTTTATGGTTGATACCAGTACAATTCTTATGGTGTCCTGGAAGAAGCAGATTCAGTATTCAGTGTACTTCACTGCATGCACACTAATGTGTAGATGTGCACTTGGTCCCCTGCACCTCTTTGGAATATTTACCTTACCTACATGTACGCGGATCTTCAAATCACTTTGTACTTTTATAGAGGGAGGAGGGAATATGGATCTGCCCTCACATCTGTAGATGCCACTGCTCCTGTGGGTCATTTCCTTGAGGGAGAACCTGAACAATGTACAATTTCGTGCATCTCCATCTTTGTTACACGTGTGGTTGGAAATCACTTCTTCGTCCTTGAGAAGGGTGAAGGCCATGATGTCGCCGGTCATGTTCGGGCAGGGCACATACACAATTTCTGTGCTGGGTGCGCAGATGGTTATCTGCTCTGTAAACTTCTCTGGAGGGAAAAATGTGGCAATTATTCAGGGTGCAGTTTAATTCTGATTTCTGATTAGGCGCCATGAGCTGAGGCTTGCAGAATTATTTGAAATGGAAAAACAATGCTCCAAGCAGAGAGCTGGTGCAGCACAGCGTTTGTGTTTGTTGTGGCAGTAAACCGAGCCAGGATGCCTGTATCTTTGTAACTAACACCTTTGCAAAGGAAATGGCTTCTTACTGCTTCATCTCACTGCAAAGATTGATTTATTTGCATTTAATTCCCCCCAATTGAAATTCAAGCTTTGAAACTCATTGTTTCACAGCACACTTCACCCCCACACGGAATTTGCTTGATAACAGTCTAAGCACATTTACCTCTTTTAACCTTCCTCACATTTGACATGAAAAACAGAAATTTGCCATGTGAGTGGCATACTTGACTCAGCCGCGCGGCTGAGTCAAGTATGCTACTCACAAGGCTGCGGTTTAGGTGATGTAAAGCTGGATGTTATTACAGGCATATTACTGTAGAAATGAATGCTTTCTGTCATTTATTTTAATAGCAGTTGTCCTTAAGTTACAGAACATGTTATTTGATATTTCCTATTAAAATGTGTCTCGATGCACAAATACATGCATTCACCCAACATTAGAGGGCTGTAAGGGTCATCTAAGGTCAATAAGTGAGGATATATTTACTGTAAGCTATAGAGGAACACATTCATGTTCTCCTAAGCCCTAACTTTGTATGTGCCCTAAACGTAACCACAGCTATCAATCAGAGAGGTTAAAATAAATTTGAAAAAACTTGAATATCTACTGATGCCTCCGCTGCATTTTAACAATCCACTGTCTAAATGTGCTGATACTCATGTTTTGTAGCACAAAAAAGGAGGGTGCTAACCTCAGTGTTTACAAATGAAACCACTGTCCCACTGTAACCACGTACGCAGAGCGAAGTCTTTTGGTTTGTTAGGTAACTTGTTAGGTAAGTTACTGTTCACTTTTAAGTTAGTCACTGCATATCAGTGGCGAAAAATAGTCATAATTACTACCTGAATACTAATCACTATAAGCATATAGAATTTATGTGATGCAGTAAAGTCTACAACTTACCACTGCAGGTGCATGTGCTCTGAGACTGAGCGGCATGAGATGCCATGCAGCCCAGGAGGACCATGAACATCCAGCAAACACTCATCTTGATCTTTTGCACCGTGAGTGTGAACTTGCCTCCAGCACAATAATGTCCCCGAGGCCTTCCCTCATCACCTAAAACTGGAAGCTTCTCCGGCAAAACTACACGCGCAAAAATGCACACACTGTACGCCACAGAGAGATCTGATCCGTTACTCCGATATCATCAGCCCTGGTTCCATGCATGCATTGTTCTGTGACTGTTATACATCATATCCTCGTTCGGTCTCTGATTGAAGCACTCCCACGGTGCTGCAGTGACTGAACCTCACACACCCTCTCTTGAGGGAAAACATCCTGTGGCAGTAAACGCCTCCTCGTCTAAAGTTTCCGCTCTCTCCCAGAGTGTGTGACCTTTTGATTCCTTAGGTGTTACTGTAAGATTATTGTTATGTGTTCATTTAGACCACAAGGTCATTGGAGTACAGTTCTGTTTCTTTTTCTCTTGGTGTCTTGGGCGTATGATTTGCAAGTTTGTGTAATGTCTTGTGCTACATTTGTACAGTAAAACAACATGGAATCATTGTGTTTATAATATACACACACTGTCTTGGCATAAAGAGCTTAAGTGTAGTGTTTTGGAAGTTGTGCAGGGTGCAGGGTATACACATAACACTTACCTTTTATTACCTGTTTTAAATAATATTTTAATGCCCATGGTTACCTGTGAATATTTGTAAATACCTTAACCAAAATTTAAAAAAAATTTGCATGAAAGCACAGAAGTTGGTCATAATGTTTGTAGTGTATTTTCTGCTGCGTGGCTGTTTGTGTTCAAGCGAGTACGAGAAGATGACAGTTGCAGTCACAGGTGGAGGCAGAGTGAGTGACCGCAAGCGCAACGACCCAGCGTACCATGCGGCAAAGTTTACTGAACACAGTGAGAAGTGCCAAGACGATATCAGACCAGTTTGAGCTGACATTTGTGTGTGTCATTACCTTGTTAAGAAACATAGGGTTTTAGTCAGTGTAGGAGAAGTGAAGAAGAAACTGTGAAACACTATGAATATGAGTCATTGAGAAAAGCAGTGGCACAGTTATGCAAACAAGACACTTTGCAGTGATTGTGCTAAGCAGCAATACCAGCTATTAGAGAGGGTTCCTCCCACCTAAAGGGTAGCATACAGGCCATATCTTGAATCTTTAACATTGTCAGTTTACAAAAGCCTGAAAGTGCAATATGTTTCTTGGTCCACTAGATGGCAACAAAGCATTTTGTTTTCATCAGCCTGTTGATAACAGTTCTTGGCTGCTACAAGCCAGGAAAATAGCTGTTCACTACAATCTTATATTAATTGCAGCCATGTTTCACTTTGCTTCAGTGCCTTTTCTTATTTTATTCAGGTTTTACTGACCTAGAGCAGGGATTAGAGGCCATAAAAGGGTAGAAAATCTTTACTCTGTGTGGCAGCACATGGTGACAGATTCATTGTGAAGTGGGGATTAAAGCATTTTAAAAATGTTGTCTGTAATTCTAACTCTGAAAATGGATGAGGGGGGATTGATGGGTTAGTAATGCCATGTGTCCATATGGATAACGTGCAATAATCTCCTAATCTGGAACGTGTCCCCTTTGTCTGGCAGTGGTGGCTTTAGGCAAGCATCAGCAAGGACCCATGCAGAGCCCCCCCACCCCACCCCCCCCCCCCGTGTGGCTGTGGCTCCTATACTCATCTTATACTGTGTGACTGTGTGTGTGTGTGTGTGTGTGTGTGTGTGTATGTGTGTTTTAAATATATTTGTCCTTGCAAGTAGTATTATTATTATTATTATTATTATTATTATTATTATTATTATTATTATTATTATTATTATTATTCATTACAGGGAAATGGTGGTGGATGTTGATGCTGCATTCACTTTTCCTCCAAGAATCCTATTCCATCTAATTTACAATTTTTAAGATAGAAAGTGTTCATTCAGGTGATTTTTGAGATGGACCAGTTTACCCTGAAACAACAGTATTTTAAATTCTCTATTCTATTTTAGAAAGTAAGGAGCGCAGAATGATTTTACATTGAACTGGAGAGGGGATGAGATGGAAAGTAAGTGTGTAATTTTAATTTTCATTAGCAGAAAATTGCTCTAAAATGTGTCACTTGGCCCACTCAGGCAACACTGCAATTCATCTCTCTCCTAATCATATCCGCACCATAGCTAGGTCATTCCTCTTCTCTGCGATCAACTCTGATATGAGACATTTCCCACAGTCCTTGAAGGCAGCATTGGATTCTGGGCTGGACAGGAAACGACGGAGACGCGCAGCGTGTCTCCTCATCAGCTCCGGGAGAGAAGAATGGGAAAGGGAATAGGTTTGTGTATGTAGACGAGGCAACGTGTGAAAACATGAGGACAACGGGCGGTTTTTAACTAGTTACCTCTTTTAAAAAACAGATAATTACACATATCACTCAAGGAGTTTTCTTCTTTTTTTCCCTGAGGGCAGGAATATCTGCTCCCATTGGAGAACACAGGAGAGGAGAGGACCCTCTTTGTGAATCCCATTTGACTGTAAGTACGTTTTTCTTTACTATTCCGACATGTTTTAATCCTCTCACGCCTGTTTGGCCTTTTTAAAATAAGCATTCTCACAGACTGAAAATGTCAGTCATATGAATAAATGTCAGTTTATCATGCCACACACACTGGCAGCCCATCCTAGATTTTGTCCTCGGGAAAAGAAACGGAGGAGTACTCAAACTGTATGTTTACCATACTTCTTAAACACAAGGACTACTAGCTAGGTATGTATGAATATATGCTGTTGCTTGTTAGGAAAAGTGTTCAGTGTAGCAGGCTGTTTGAATGATGGGGGTTTGTATGCCCCCCTATGCGGCCATTGAACAATCCCTTTCTTGGGGAGAAAGGGTGTGCAGCGTTTGGGCCGACTGGGAAAAGAGCCGCAGCTTTCATGGGAGTGACATTTGAACATGAGCCTATTGTTGTGATGTATGTGTTTAGTTTTGTTGCCAAAGCCGAGCCTTGTGACTCTGCCGCGGCCGGCTGGAGGTATTTTCAACCTCATTTTCCTCCTCTGCATTAAACAGAGGGGATATGTTCAGTCTCCACCCTGTTTAGCGGGAGGAGGCTATCAGCTCCTGGTAATGGCCGATGGTTTTGTCGCGGTAATGTTTATATCTTGCTGGTGGTCTCTATGAAACACCCCATTTTATGTCTTTTAAACATGAAATTTGAGTCGTAGTTTATGTTATTGTGGCTAGGTTCAGCTCATTATTAGCTGTTTTCTTCACAACCAGCTCATGAGCACTGGGTTAATTCCCTTTGTTGGATGACGCCGCCGGCAGCAGATTGGTTAACATGTAGCCAGTTTGACCAGTGGCTGTATCCCCAATTTAATGCTAGAATCCGCCTTAGCTGGCAAAATAAAGCTAAGTCTTAAAAACTACGCAGTGTTTGTAGCTTTAATTGTTTAGTCTTAATGAAGCCTTGTGGAAAAGTTAAAGCTCAAACATATATTGTGTTTATACTGTGCTTCTGTTGCTTTGCTAGAAGTTCCCAAACAACCAAATGATTGCAAATGCCTTGAACAAGCTTCTCCACTGAGGTCACGCAATGTTTCTCTCTCTCTGGTTTTAGCCTCAGACTTTGCTTCCACTCAGATATTAACACTGGAAACATAATGACCCTCCATTGACCGTGAAGGTTCAAAGGTCATTTGCAGAAGAGCTGCACACCATGCCACTGTCTGGCTGGCTGCTATGTGGGCCTGGTAAACATTTTCTAGGTTTGTGTGCTATTTGCACCACCAAGGCCAGTCCAGGGCAGAGTTTTAGCTGTATCTCTTCAATTCATGGGCGAAAGGAGCGAAAACAAACAAAAAGAGGCTGAAAAAGAGCCACTTTGCCCTGCCTTTATTCCCCACAGTGGCATTATAATAGACCGTCTGTGTCCTTAAGGCACGCTTGATTTGCATCCTCAAAGCACTAGACTAGAAGCACATTATTCTGGGCATTGGGGCAGTAGCAGTAACAATGCGACCCATTCGCTTACAGTGCAGTTAATGGGTTGAAAATAACTACCGGCCTTCTGGTTGCTCCCCCCCTCAGGCAGATGCCTTTAAGCTTGTTATGTTTTTTTGCAGGAGAAAAATAGCAGGAGTTTGGAGTCAGATTACACTTACTGTCTAGTCAGAGACGCAGAAGAGGACAGACAATGTATGATGCCCAAAGCACATCTGAAAAACCCAGCGAATGTTGGTTTTGTTCCTTTGGGCATTGTTATATACTTGTGGCTCTGTTTCCTGTGCTGTGTCCCATTAAGAATGTGTTTCTTAAGAACGTAATCATCAGCTGGTTATGTAAAATGGAAGGTTTTGAAAATATTTGCTCTGTTTTTCATGTTAGAGGCAACATTTTGTGTTTATTTTAGGCCTGTGGCTGAATTCCAACAGGTAGTTGTAGCAGCAGCACATCATTAAAAACAGTGTTTTGTAAAGGCACTGGTGCAAACACATACAGCACCTCATGTAACAGGATCATACAAGACATTTACTCAGGAGGCTGAATTATCCTGCAGTCATGGATTCAGTTTCTAGCCACAGAGGTAAAACATATGTTAGAGCAGAGCGTGTCATTTCATTGCCCCGTTTAAAAGCACATGTAAGGAATTTTTCACAGTCAGTGTTCTTTCTCAAGGCCATTGAAAAGAGAGCCTGGGGACAGAGGGTATATATTTTGGGAGAAGAATCAGCTCAAAATACAGAACCAGAAACATGGTTTTCTCATTCATGTCGCTCTGTCTTGTTTTGCCAAAAGAGGAAGGGAAGAAAAAACTCTCTGCTTTCCTCCTTCTATCCCTCCGCTTCCTTTTATCCTCTTTTGATTTCCTTGGGATGTAGTTGATTAGATGAGAAAAACAGTTGTCAGAGAAATTTTGGGTTTGAGTAATGATCCCCAGGGACTGTGAGCGTTAGAGAGGAGAGATGAAGGCTATTCTTGATTTGTGTGTGTGTTAGCATCTCCTGCGTGCTGGTCTGTCCGTCTGTTAGCACTTTACTGGCTCTGTTCTGCGAGTTGCAGGGGCCATGTCTGACCTCTACCCATCCACCCATCCAGCCATGTCCATGGGTATAAGGCTTTACCGCACAAAAGCTCCAAAGACAAGAGGCTTGGGGGTGGCGATGGTGGCTGGTGTAAGTTTACCCAGGTTGTGTTACAGCCGCGGGTGCAGGTGGGTAAAGGGAGCGCAAGGGGGGAGGATGGCACTTCAAACGCAGCCTTCAACACACACTGATAGAGAGCTGGAGGGGAGAGTGTAACCTGATATCTCCACACATATAGGAGGTACCTTGGCTTGGGTTTGGGTTCTGGGGGGACTGGAGGATAAAAAGGCCACCAACTGCAGCTCGCCGATGCCATGTTACGGGTGTGTTAAGCGTGCGGGTGAAAACGAGAGAAAGTGGCTTATGTGCCATTCCACATGGGTGCCCACCCCACCCCTCTTGTCACAGGCACATGGTCCCAGCCTGTATATAGGGCCTTTGTTCTGGTAACATTTTGCTGACCTTTGGTGGCAGCTGCCCCTGCCATTTGGAAACAAAGACAAATGGCTAGCCAGCCCGCCTGTGGCCTCCAGAACCTCTACTGTTCCATATAGCGAGTTGCTCTTCCTGTTGGCCTTTTCATACATACTTAGAGGTTTGTATCAGTGCCTCTATGACAGGAAATCACCTTTTCAGATCAACACGGAGCCCTTTCTTTTGATGATTGATTTCTGTTCTTGGACAAGAAGGATGGTTAAGATAAGGCTGTGCAACCTTAAAACCTTTTACCTCATGCCTCAGTTTCTCGCCCATTTTCCATGTGAAGGTGTGTTGAATCGTCATTATGCTGAACCGATATGGACAAGCCGAGGCTGCATCCAGTCTCCAGCTGCAACTGGGCTGATCGAGCAGGCAGAAGGAGGGCACCTCCTCTCCTTCCAGCAATACATGATCTGGGTCCCTCGCTCAGCAGGTGCATCTCGTTTAATAGGCACACACACACACACACACATGCACCGCTAAATAAGACAACTGAAGATACAAACGGGCAAGGATTGACTTACACCAGATTCCGTCCCATGCTAGTCCTCATATCTGTGCCATTATGAACGTTTTCCGCAGCACTTTTGCAGTATCACGGGTGTGTGCATTTTTAGTTACGGTCAGTCCTGGTGGACTGACGCCTTAAAGGAAAAGCCCACTTTAGAGACTAATTTTCATCGTGAGATTCATGATTGTGGAGTGTGTTCCAGGAGTTATTTCATGATGAAATGTTGTGCATTCGCTACTCCTCCCACATTTCCCAGCTTTCCCCTTTCAGCAACCACTAGAGAATGGGTCTGCACTCGTTACAGCTGTGAGGCAGAGAGAGGAGTGAGAGTGTCAGAGTAGAGAAAAGTGATACTTGGAAGCCCTTTGCTCTTGTTGTCTTGTTGTGGCTGTTGTACTTTTGGCCTATGAGGCTGCTGTTATTAGAGAAACTGATACTTCTCCTTCTTTGATGATGGATTTCTTCCTGTATAATTAGAGGGTAGGCACCTGTAGAAAACTGGGGGTTCAGAAATGTTTTACTCTGAATTAGAAGGACAGACCCAAAAATTGATAATGATATTTGTTTTGAAAGGTAGTTTTCCTTTTACAGGTGTCACTCATAGGTGCCACTTCT
>BRZM01000110.1:809491-900671 GCA_033238685.1 Lates japonicus
GGGGACTGGAGGATAAAAAGGCTACCAACTGCAGCTCGCCGATGCCATATTCACGGGTGTGTTGCGTGCGGGTGGCGAGGAAAGTGGCTTATGTACCCATTCCATGGTGTGCCCCACCCCTCTTGTCACAGGCACATGGTCCCAGCCTGTATAGGGCCTTGTTCTGGTAACATTTTGCTGACACTTTGGTGGCAGCTGCCCTGCCATTTGGAAGCAAAGACAGGAAATGACTGCTTAGCCCGCCTGTATTAGCCTCCAGAACTCTACTGTTCCCATATGGCAGTTGCTCTTCCTGTTGGCCTTTTCCTTTATGTAGGGTTTGTATCAGTGCCTCTACTTGAGCCAGAAATCACTTCCAGATCAACACAGACCCTTTCTTTTTTGATGATTGATTTCTGTTCTTGGACAAAGAGGATGGTTAAGATAAGGGCTGTGCAACGCCAAACCTTTACTCTCAGCCACTCTAGTTTCTTTAGCATTCCCCGTGAGAGAGTGTGCTGAATCATCGCTTAAGCTGAACACGATGTATGAACAAGCGATGACATCAGTCTCCAACTGCACACGCTGTTGAACAGGCAGAGGAGGAGCACCTCCTCTCCTTGAAGCCACGTCTGGGTCCCTCGTTCAGCAGGTGCACTCAGCGAACAGGCACACACACACACATGCGCTAAATAAAGACAACTGAAGATTACAAAGCGGCAAGTTGACCTACAATCAGATCTCCGTCGCCTGGTCCTATATCTGTGCCATTGGGTGAACGTTCTCTCCCGCAGCACTTTGCAGTATCACGGGTGTGTGCATTTTTAGTTACCGAATTGATCACCATTAGGTTCCGCTGCCAAAGCCCACTTTTAGAACTGTTGCTACTCGTAGATTCATGATTGTGAGTGTGTTCAGGAGTTATTTCGCGATGAAATGTTGCGCGTGTTGGTTTGCCTCACCATTTCCCAGCTTTCCTTTTGTAACCCACAGAGAATGGGTCTGCACTTTCGTTACAGCAGCTGTGAAGGACAGAGAGAGAGTGAGTGAGAGTGTCAGAGTAGAAAAAGTGATACTTGAAGCCCTTTGCTCTTGTTGTCTTGTTGTGGCTGTTTGCATTCTGGCCTATGAGGCTGCTGTTATTAAGTGATGTACTCCTTCTTTTGATGATGGATTTCTTCCTGTATAATTAGAGGTAGGCACCTGTAGAAACTGGGGGTCTAAATAGCTCTTACTCTGAATTAGAAGGACAGACCCAAAAAATTGATAATAAATCGCTCTTGTTTGAAAGGTAGTTTTTCCTTTACAGGTGTCACTCACTTAGGTGCCCGCTTCTTTCATGACCCTATATTTCTGCATTTATCAGTCTGCTGATACATGTCCAATCTATTTGTATCATTCATTCATTAACTATCCCCTTTTGTTTGTTACCTCTTTTCACTGTACCAGTTTGTTTTAAGCGGCAAGCGGCTATTAATCCAGTGTGACTTTGACAATGGCGGGTGATTCTCACCCCCCACTGTGTTACAGATGGTCTGTTTCATTCACTAGTACTCAGAGGTTCTTTGTTAACTTCCACAGTGGATAGGACAGGGGCGGCTGTAAAAATAAGTTCTCCTGTGAAGCATACTGTCGGTCATGTGCTGTCATGCTGTCACCATGATCAACACCTGTGACTGCTAAAGCCTCGGGCCTTTGCCGTGTGTTTTTGTGCTCCTATCTTTAGTGAAGTTACACACAGGATTGGGTAATCACCCTGAAACTGATCCTAACATCCAAGGTGGGAAGGTGGAATCTCATCCCAGTGGGAATTCACAACTAGAATTCCAACAATCGCATCAGATATCAGCGAGGGAGGGCAGAGGTGGAGGCGGAGGTGATTTGTGATGTCGTGTTACTCTCTAGCCTGATCGGTGTGTTCCACAGCAAAAGTCCACACTTAACAGTCACAGGACAGGTTGATGGATGTTGGCGGCCTGCCTGTGCAGATGGACAGCCTTTAAGACTGGGGCTGTGGATAATGGGTCTTTGACATGGAGAGCATAAAAAGAAATAGCAAGGCGGTAAAGTGCTTCAGAGAGGAGTGGAGTTAAGAGCACTCAAAGTGCTAACTCAGAGAAATATACATGTGCTGTCTGGCTGCTGCAGCTGCTGTGTAAAATATACAGTATTGACTGAGGTGATATACATGATCTGTCTGTAAAGAGTTACATATGAAAGGAAAAGTGGTTATTCCTACTCTTTCTGTGCTTCCCACATGTGTGCTGTTTGCATCCTTAATTAGTTAAACTTTGCAGCAGATCATGCCCACAGAGTTGCTTTATAGCCTGGGATAAACGCCATACGACCTTCAGTTCTGTCTTCTCCACCGTCTGATCCCGATTCAGCTGATTCTCCATGAAACCATAACAGCAGTTTTCGCACGTGTCCCTCGTGTGCTGAGTTGATGGTGTTTGTTTTAACCGCTGCAGTCTCTCGTAACACTTACAGTCACACATAGCTAGAGAGACGCCACACACACATATACAAACAAATTAAACTGCACTGTTTCCCGTCACCCCACTGAGAAATGCCTGCCTCTTGGACCAAAATGTTTAGATGACCCCTGTTTAGACGAGTTTATGCTTGTACAGTTACTTTCTAACCAGTGACCTGTGGGTTACATTCCAGTCAAATCCACTGGGGATTCAGTTTTATATACCGCTTGGTATACACTAACAATAGTGTCATTATGAGGCTATCAGAGAAAGTCAAGGATGCAGTTACAGTGATTACAGTGTTCTCTCAAGAGGCTAGCATCGTATTGTGTTGGGGGTGTCGTGTTTGTGTGTGTGGTTACAAAAGCAGTGGCATATGTCTGAATCACTGGAACAAACAAATATCTTGGCACGCATAGAAAATAGACTCCAGACCTGAGTGCGAGCTGGATTTTAAGTTGTCGTCCTCTTAGATTGTAGCTCCAGATTGTAGCTACATACATATTTTGAAGGCGAAAACAGGCTCACCCCTACATTATTTAAACATTCCTGTTTCATGTGTTTCTGTGTTTATTTCAAGCCATGAACTAGTAATACATCAGAAAACTGGGGTTGAAATGTCTTGTTTTGCCATTAAATATGCACTCTAGCCTAGTTCCCCCCCTCAGATCTTTAACTACACTCTCACCCATAATCTTGAAAGTTACCCCAGCTCATGCCTGTTAGAAAGTAGCTACACTATCCAAGGAGGTATTTAAGCATGCGCGGTGAAACCTCAAGGAAGGGAAAACGAGAGGGGTTGGAAAGCAGCCCGCCCTTGTCGCGTTGCCCGCTCACTGCGTCCAGAGCCAAGAGCCATAAGGTTCAGCGCACATCGCCGTGTCACTGGTGACTCTACAACCAAGCCAGCTGCCAAAAAGACTTGAGGGAAGTGGAGGAACACCTGTGAGGAAGAGGGTGAGAGATGTGTAAATAGTGAGGGGGAAGAAGTATCGCATGGAGGAGGGGTAGAGGACAGGAGAGAGAGGTTTATGAGAACCAATAAAATATTCCTCAATGCAGCTGATGTCATGTGAAGCACAGCGGCTTGGAAACACTGAGGTCATTCTTCGTTTTCCTCCGCCAATGTCTGGGAGTCGCACTTTTTTTTTCACAACGCTTAGCCTCGAGCTAGTGCTCTGCATTTTACTGTACAGACTGATGCTGTTGCCAGGATGCTCCGTTTCTCTTTTTACATCAGGGTTCATGCAGGACACTGAAGGAATGTGGGAGTTTCAGTCAGCAACTGCAGTGACCTACAATGCAGAGAGAATCCAAGTGGAAACGGTTGTAGAAGTGGATTGACACATTTTTGCGAGAGAATCCCTTGTCAGTCGCTCAAACCTGCAGGCTTAATCTCACAAAATAGTGCTCTGTGTGTGTGTGTGTATGTGTGTGCTTTCATGGCTGCCTCTCGCCAAATCTCATTGACTAATACCCCAGCAGCTCTCCAAGTGAGCCAGAGCCTCTATTGACTGGGTTAAGTTAGTGGCTGAGTAGCTTGCTAATCTCTCTCTGCTCCGCTGATCTTCACTCTCTAGTGATTCCTGATTATTCCGACCCTCGTGCCACACAGGCGACTCAGTGAGTGAATCAGGATCTGCCCCCTGAGTTTGGCACCATGACCGACTTTGAGTCAGCGGGGAGGCTCCCCAGCATAGTCGGCTTGACCCCTCACCCCTCGCTGCTGTTGAAGAATGAAACAGTGAATGAGAAGTGTGATTTCTGACTTT
Source organism: Lates japonicus (assembly GCA_033238685.1). Lineage (NCBI taxonomy): Eukaryota > Metazoa > Chordata > Actinopteri > Centropomidae > Lates > Lates japonicus. The sequence continues at coordinate 813,720 of BRZM01000110.1, forward strand.
AAGCTGATGAGCTTTGAGCCAGCTGTGCCAACGCTTGAGATCTGAACACACTTGTTTCTTTTTCTCTTATATAAAAACAGTTCGCAAATGTTTTAACACAGAGGGACATTTTGATCCAACAGGAGAGGAACAGGTCCAAATGTAGGCTTAGTACAAGAGGCATTTGATCATGTAACTTTGTGTGCGTGTGTGTGTGTGTTACATTACCCCATAAACCCCTTCGGCAGATAGCCAGCCAGTGGGACCTCCATCAGATCCCGCTGGCCATCGTGGGAACATTCCTGACGCAGCATTATTCCATAATTTCCACCATGTGTGGTTTTTCCAGAGCCGAGCGATCTCTGCATGGACCGTGGAGAATCCCACTGAGGAGAGGAGGATCAGCTCCTTGTAATCGCAACCAGACTTCACTGTGCACGAGTGGGAATAGAAGGAGTAGTCTGTAAATGATACTGGAAGGTCAGTTCAATAACACCCTCACGGCAGGTTTAAGCTCAGAAAGAGAGCAAGTTGTGTGTTTAGCCTCGGTGCTGAGACTCACTTTCATATTAATGGTTTTGTCATGTGACCAAGAGGCACTTTGGAGTCAGTAGACTTTGAGTACACTGAATTAAAAATTAAAAATTAAGCACCAACATGGGTAGTTGTGTTAATATTAGTCATGGATGAGTCACTTAAACTGAAAAATCCAGCTGGCAGTTATTTAAGGAAAGCGACCCCAAAGACAGCCATATCACTATCTTATACTGAGGTTGAAAAGGCGACATGGATGTGAAATTGTTATATAGGGACTTATTGTTTTATACAGCAAGGTGTGAATGTGCAATTGAATTTGTTCCCAACTTCGACTGACACTAAAAGCCGGCGATTTCCAGACTTGAAATTTGACATTGACAACTTTTAAAGTGAGTTGTTATCGACCTGCTGGAGAGGCTTAGCAGTCCACTGCGCAAGAATTTGACTTGGTATAAAAGCAACACACTGATCAATACTAATGCACCTTCCCAGTGAGGATCAGCTTTGTAGTGAACCGTCTGTCAGCTGACTGACAGTTTACCTCAGTGCCCTTACAAGAGCACTCAGGGTCACTGCTGAGGGCTTATCTTGTTCTGAAACCATATTAAGATGCTGTTGGGCGTTTCTGATCAATAAATCCCTCCCAGTCCAGCCATTGTTACACAGATCAGAGGTGAATAAGGAAGTGTATCTGTTCTGTGCCATGAATCGGAGGTCACTATCAGATTATCACACTGAATGGCCTTTGTCTCGCCATATTTCACAGAGCACAACTTAGTAATATATCACATCTCCAGATGCTGTCTTATCATGCAGCGCAGGAATGAGAGGAATGTATCTTTTATCATTAATCTGTAGCCTCTGTTGCGTCAGTATGACGCCGTGTTTCTGCTTTTTTGTGCAGGTATGGTTAAGAGCAGACTTTCCTCTCTGCTTATAGGTTAGAAACTGTTGCTGCTGGTATGACAATAGCTGCATAATAAAGCTTAAAATAAAGCTTTTTCTATTTCTGTTCAGTGGAAGTAAAATAATATTTTTTAAAAAGGCAAATGGAGGATTATGGTGTAATCTTTCCAAAATTGGAAGTCTTGTGAATGAATAACACCATTGAAAATCAGTATGAGGGGTATATTACCCTCTCTTTGAATGGGTTCGACATGCCTAAGGGGAATAATGTGCACTGATCTGTCCGTTTAATGTGGTGTGTCATCCTACAAAGACCCTGTGTAGCGGCTTGTGTGTCATTTTTGCCTTTCTTTAATGTCTGTTTGGAACAAGCCTCTTATGTGGTCTGTAAAACCCGTATTACAGTGTGTGTCTATATATATATGCAGTATATACTGTGTGACTAGTGCATTAGTAAAAGGAACCACAGTTTGGAGATTTGACAGATGTACAGTAGGGACATGCACTGTACAAATATATTGTGCGTTTAGCTCTGCCTGATTCCAGCACACTCATTCGCCGTGCTTCCCCTCCGACAATCCTTCCTTTCTTTTCCTGCTGTGTGACATCATCATCACCTCCTGCTCACTCAGTGCACTGCCCTCCTTCCCACTTCCTGGCCCGACAGGAAATTAGCCACCCCAAAGGTTTGCAGTTAAGTGGGAGGGGGGAAGTGTCGGTGGACAAGGACACACCTGTGTCCACTACACAGGTCCCTGTGTTTCCCCTTGGTCTGTTGTGGAAGTGGGGCACAAATCTAGGCCACATAAAACTAACTAAAGGCAGTGACACACAGGGCACCTTTTTGGGCAGTTGTGTGTTTTTGTAGTGCCTCAGCATTCAGTCACAAAGGAAGATATTCTCAGGGCATGCTGCTCTACACACCTTAATGCACAGGCTCCATAAACACAGATGTGATGTGTATGTATCTAAGGTTTTATACTTCTCATACCCATGCCAGTACTGTGTTGATGCTGCAGAAAAAATCAGCTCTGAATATTCCAAAAAGCAATAATGCCAGTTTTGGCCAGCAGCATTGGCGACAACATTTTGACTAGACATCTTTTTTCCATTTTATTACAGAATTTTGGAAAGAAAACTGAAGAGGAAAATGGAAGTCATGTCTGAAAGTGTTTGATTTGAGTCCCAAAATGAAATAACGCAGTCATCTCCTTCCTTGTGTAACCACTGATCATAAGTTGGTCATGTTTATCTGTGCATGTGTTGCAGGCCTGCCTTTGTTTTCAGCGCCGGAGCAGCTGCCTGCCGGCCTCTGTGCTGTTGTGACTGGAGCAACTGTGTTCCCCTGCAGCTGCACAGACCCATGTGTCACTGCCACACCTGTTCTATGGCCTTGTGTTGACTGAGTGATATCACACGTTAACTTGTGTGCAAATTACACCACAGAGTAGGTGGTGGAGGGGGGCGGGGTGACCTGTAATTCAAGCAGGCAATTGTGTTTTAAGGCACGCACGGATGACGTGCACGTGCGCAAACACACACCAACGTACCAACTCGTCCTCTTTCTGACACTCTCTCCCTGTTACAAGAAGTCTGTTTGCTGTGAAAACACACACACACACACTTCTTTTTTTTACCAGGGGAAGGGCCACATGCTGTGGGGTGAACAACAGTTGGTGTGTGGAAAACGGTGGAACAGCTGAGGCCAGCGGGAATAGCTCCCTAGTAGTTAGCCACAACATCAGCTGCCTACCTCTCACACACACACACGTACACACAAAGCAAACACACACCACGACCAAATCATAGCACTGATATTTTCCGGCCAGCTCAGCATGTTATAACCTGACATGCCTACATTATATTTTATCGTCAGACTATGATTCAGCATCCAGATCGTTTTAGATAAAACAAGGTTAGTCTTGTATGAGTCAGCAATGAGTTGATGATTCGCTGAAATGTTAAATGTTGTTGTAGCATTGTTGAGACCCAGTGAGTCACAGTTGACTCCTAAGTAAGAGTTTTGACAAGGTTTGAGTTTCTACTCTGACTCACGTTGTGAAATTATTAGCCTGTGGTGGTTATCATGCTTATTATGTTAGCTCCGTGTGTGTGTTTTTCATGTGTGTGGCTCTGAAAGGCTTTGTAGTTAAATGAAGAGGGCTTCTGCAGCTCAGATGTCACGTTCTTAATCTCGTGGTAATAATGAAGAGAGTTTATAATGAAAGAAGAACTGTGCTTGATTGCTTTCAGAGCTGTGAGATAAGTGTCTTTTCTAGCTGTGCGTGTCATTTTTGCCTGTGCTTAGTTAAGTCTCTTGCTCAAGCACCCCTCCATCGTTAATCCTCTGCATTCTTGTGACAGTGAAATGGGTCTGCTCTCCTCCGAGCTGCCGGCTGCCAATTCTCTGTATTCTCCTGCAGTGCGGTGAGAGCTAACACAGCCGATCCATGAGTTTGGGATTTCACTGACTAATGGCCTCGGATGAGGTGACCAAAGCAGGGATTGTGTTTTGCTACTGCACCGAATCACATCTGATATATTTTGCTCTTCCTTCTCTCTCTTGCTTCCAGGGGATAAAAGCCCAGTCACGGAGTGGAGTAGTGGTTTTGCCTGACCTTTAACCTCAATAGGAAGGAGAGAAAGCCACTTCAGAGGTAAGAGTTCCTGTAAACCAGAGTGAGTAACTGGTGCCATTGCTGCTTTGTGTGGGTAATAAATTCAGAGCAGAGGAAATAGGAAAGACGAGCATTGACGTAAGCTTTGCAAAACTCAGGCTCCCTTGCACAAATGCCACAGAGATTATTATTTTGACACCAGTTGCTGCTGTAGCAAGCTGACGGGGAAAGTTATATTTAAGGTGGTCTCAAATGGCGGGGTTTATTGCAGCGCCTCTGACATGCATGTCTGAGGCGTCATGTGCTCAAACCAGCTATCATCTGTCATCTCGCTTCTTGAAATTTTTCAGTCAGTGAAATCCCCAGTTGACAGTGTGGATCCATGTGCTTGTTGTTTGTTGTAAAAAGAGGTAAATGCAGAGTTGGTGGAGTGTAGAGAAATGAGGCCTCAGCCCCCCACCCCCACCCCACACACACAAAACACCAAAACCCTCAGTCAGAAGGCCTTGTAAATCAAAGCCAAATGAAAGAGGAGTCAAGCCTCTGAGGATCTCGTCAGGGGAGAGTCTTCCTCGCCGAAGGAGATAATTCCTAACTAAAGTGGAACCATGTGAGAGCGAACCGTGGCTGCGGTCTGCAGCAAAGAGATGCTCCTTTTCTCTCACTATCACAGATCTGCGTTGAAGTTGCAAAGCCAGAGCCTCTAGGTTTCCACACATATTTGCGCAAGAGATGTCGACTTTCCTTTTTCTTTTTCACACATAGAGTAATCGCTCAATTTACTCATTTTCAGATCAGTTATGTGCGGGGCACGGAAATCTATTTTTAGGGTGCCGTCTTGGCTATATGACGCTGGTTCTATAGAAAATGCACACATGGCAAAACACCTCTTTTTCCTGCCTGTTGCTAATAACCACAGCCACTCTCAGGTTTATTCTCAACTCACAAATGAGAAAATAAATCAAGTGCATCAAAAAGGCTATAGGGGGCTTTCGCTTACGTAAGACTCAGAACATAACAGCTTCATAAACAGAAGCAAAACTCAAACAACTTTTTTATTTATGTCATTAAATTATAAATCTTCTCAGTTGAGACATGCACATCTGGTGAAAACATCTAGAAAACAGTAATAGGGGGAAATGTGAATGGACAAAGGCCCAGACTCATACTGGATAATTTTTGTTTTGTAAAACAAACCCGTGATGTGTTTTTAAAAAAAATTTTTTTTTAAAAGGGAAAAAAAGCAGTGCAGTGAGGAAGTGGAAGGAAAGCTGGATTTTTTAACTGGGACCCCAGCAGTGATGGAGCCTGAGGCTGAGAGGAGGAAGCCTGCTCCCGTGGACTCAAACTGTTTCAGGAAGTAGGGACGCTCATGTGTCAGAGAGATTTATAAAGGTTTATGGCCGCGTGTTGGCGGGTGACTCTGTGTGTGTGTGTGTGTCAGTGTCACGCGTTTTAAAGGGGAGGTTGTCAGGCAGAGACGCTCACTAACTTTGACACTCAGCTGTCAATATTCTTCAACATGTACATCACACATTGAAGGCCACGGTTAATATGTCATTTATTCTGTGATGTGGTTGCCGTGGCAACTGTTTCATTCGTGCATAGGACGATCTTGAACTAGACTGTCCTTGAAATTACCCCCCACCCCCACGCTGTTCCTGAAGACATACAAGTTGAAACCACAAAGACCGGGAAATGAAGTGTGTGTGTGTACATTCCACATTGGAAAGGACAGCAGTATTGGGGCAGCAGGAATGCTGGAGGTGGTGTGTGGCAGGAAACACATTTTTTTTGTGTGCGTCTGTCTTGATGAGACACACAAACATGCACTCGGGCATTTGCTTCACATTCAGATAACAAGAAGCTTTTCAGCAGTAGCCAATCAGAAGTCAGCTGCAAGGGGTTATGAGGTAAAAGGGCCGAGGCGAGGGGGGGAGATGGGAAACGTAGTAGTGAACTAACGGAGGAAGACATGACCAGCTGCTAGTGGCATGTGTGAGACGTGTGTGTGTGTGTTTCTTTTTCCCTTTAGGCACAACACATTGCACATGGCTGGCTTGTTGCAGAAGGAATGTGTTGTTTACGTGGGGATTATCCATCCATGTGTGTGTTTTTGGGCATGTGTTGCATGTGCAGTATGTTACACCTACTGTGCTTTGTATTCCCTAAAACAGGTGGCAGATGTAAACCTCCTGTTCTGCTAGACCAAGCAAAAAAAAAAAAAAAAATCTATGTTGGCACCTAAATGATTTTATTTATCTAGAGCGGAGGGTTTGGAAATGTTCATTAAAGTGTACATTTTGAAGAATTCTGCAAAACTAAAACAATTTACCTCCGATTTACCTCACAGCATTTCAGCTCTGTTTACTTTTACGTTTCACCAGAGCAGCAGATCTCTCATCTTTTTTAAGCAGGGCCCGTTTTTTAAAGTCTAGGCTAGTTCTTCTCAGCAGTCAGCCTCTGTTGTCTGCTGCTGCAGTGCTGCATCATGTTTAAAAGTGTGTGTGTGTGTGAGAGACAGAAAGAGAGAGAGAGAGACAGTGGGCCCACTGCAGCAGACCACCTGAGCCCCTGTGTGGGTGTATAGATACACGTCTATGTGTGTGTGTGTGAGTGGATGTAACCCGATCTCCTGAGGGCAGGGACAAGACTATTGATTTCACATTTGGACTGCTGCCCTGCAGGGAAGCTGACACATCCTCTGTCTGTTTGTGTGCAAGGGAGAATGAGCGAGAGAGGGAGGGCGACCAGAGTCTTACCCATGTGACGTGTGTGCCGCTTGACTTGTAGACCACCGCTTTTTTCCTTAATTACGGTAATATGAAGTATTGGGAAATTATGGAAATTCAGGCAAACGTTAGCATAATGCTCTGTGGTTATATGAACAAGCAGATGGTCACCCTGTGGACCAGGATGTGGAAACACCACATCAATATGTTAGTTATTAGCAGGCCAAGCTCACATTGAAACCTTATGATAGTTGCATGTCAATCCATGGAGCATGTCAGCGTGGAGATGTGCATGTGTGTTGCCGTGGCAACGCCTGCTAGAATAGACGCAGGGCAGCTGAAGTTTGGCTCGCTCTGATATTGCTGAGCCGCTGAGTCCTCACACCTACCGCCCACCAGTGTGACCATGCATTTTCACACTGCCTCTCTTCCCTTGTCTCAGTTTCCCCTGCTCTTCCTCTCTCTCCGTTTACTCCCCCCCTCCCAACTCCCTCTCCATCTGTCCGCCTCTGACATCCTCCTCATCTTTCTCCCCTCTCTGTCCCCCGTCTCTTTTCTCTGCCCCTCCTTCCTAATTGGCTGTATAAGCCAGAGTGGCTCACTGTGTCACGCTCCGCTCGAGTGAACTCGCGTGTGTTTGTGGGTCCATATGTGTGCGTTTGTTAACGAGTTCTTCCTCTGCTTGCAGGCTGTTGCTCGTGCTTCACTAATGACACTGGAGCTGTTGTTTTGGCCATCAGGCCCTCCCCTTCATTCACAACCTAATAGCCGGCTCCCTCCCTCCATTATTGTACCTATCCATCATCCCCTCCATAACCCCCCCCCCCGCCCCCCAGCTTCCTCGCTGGCTTGTTACCCATCTCATCTCTCTTCCCCAATCAGTCCTTCCTCCTCAACGCTCTCTGCTCTTCAATGTGACATTTGTCAAGTTTTTGTTGTGTTTGAATTCTGTGGAACAAAACAGAACAGGGCATATTTACAGTTAAGCTCTCTGCTTTGCATGAGGGGGTCAGATATGTTAAAATAATGTCATGATACTGATGTTTTTTCAGTAACAATATTTACAAGAATATGATAAACATTCCTGTTAATTTCAGCACTAGAGAACACATGTCCGTGGTTGTGGTGTCGTTGTCTGCAGAAGATAATGTTGCTGTCATGTTATCTTGATATATTTTTGTACAGCACGTCCTGGAGTGCTGACTAATGCACAGTAGCAGCAGTGTTACTTTCATTTTGAGGCCATGCTTGCCGCTGCTGTGTATCATAACGAACATGTCAACACAGTATTGATGATATCATGATAAGACATTTAGAAATGACATAGATATTATCATGAACGAGACACATTTCTGTTTGGGTATGACTTTTATTTTGAAGGAGGACCGGCCTCTTAAATGCAAAACCCACCCTAAAAATGTCAACATTGCTAAAGACAGCTGTAAGTTATTGAAGTTGTGGACGGTTTTTGTTGTTTTGTGGTGTGTTTTTTTCTGCAATAGAGCCTGAGAGCAGAGAAAGCTGAAACATCAATGGTAAATGTCAGATTTTGAAGTCCGTCCCTCAGAATTATAGAGCTAGACTCTGTATTTTTTCTATTTTCTATTTCTGTTTGTCTGTTTTATTTCGAAGTGTTATATATATTTCCAGACGTCTGCTGTGTTATCATGAACTCCTAAGTAGAAATTTTGAGGGAAAATGGGTACAAGTACAAGATGTCATCATGAAAAAGTGCAGTGAACATCAGCATCATTAAACAACATCATAATAAGAGTGCCAGTGTTCTTATAGCTCATTACCAAAAGCACTTCAGCCTCTCTTCCCAAATCTGAACCTGTGATCATTTTGTCACAAACTTTGCTTCTATAACCTTTACGGCTGCATCCACCCTACATGTTTCGTTTCATAGTGGATGCACACACAGAGTATTATGTCATTTTTAGCGTCAGTGGCCGCTGCAGGTCAGTTGAGGTTGACGGGCCAACCACACCCAGCCGGACTTTGGATGTTAGCCGAGTAGCTGCTCCCTCATTCAAAGAGTTCTTTCAGTGGCACTGCTAGCTTCAGCTCATAGTCAGTTTCCTCTTTCCACTTTTAACTTGCATTTGTCCATGTGACACAGTGACATCGGGTGTCTGGTCTCCCTCGCTCCTCTCCCGCTGTGACGTCTGTGTATAAAGGGAGTTGACCAGGAAAAAGGGCAAGGCAAGGGAAGAAAGGAGGGATGGGAACGGAAATGAGCAAACAACCACAGGCTGTGCTGAAAGCATGAGCCTAGAAATAACCATTATTACATGCTCACACATTTACAATGAGATTGTATCTGTTTTATGTCTGAAAGGCAGCGAAACCAAGCATTTAAGAGCAGCAGTAAAGGCTTTGTTCGCTCCTGACATACGCCTAACCACAAATGAGAACACGAGTCGCGCTCTGGTGTGCATATAAGCTTTAAACGGCCTCGGTATGACACAGGATGTCATTATGATATCTTGACACTTGGCATTTCCATGTGTGTTTTATTGCTTGAGTTTTATAGGCCATGCGGGCTATGATGACAATCAGACACATGTATGTGTAACAGGTGATTCATTTTTGCTGTCAAGCAAAAAGCACAGGTCACATCAGATAAGGGGTTGACATGACAGAGAGAGGAGGTGAAGTGAATGTCTTTTATGTATTTGAGAGTGTAGCAGATGGTGGATTTAATAGTGGTCATATGTCTTTGATCATACAGCATTTTAAAGATGCTGTTTTATGTCATGTTAAAGGGTAGTTGAAAGCCAACCCTAGTGATTACCATATATCAGAATGTTACATAAGAAATGATATTTAAAAACAGATAAAATTAATATATACTTTTACTGCTTTTAAAGGATAAGCTGGGCCTTATTTTCCCATGTTGTCTGGATAGTATTCCCACTGAGATAGACCTTTTTCTTTAACCAGAGACATTGCTGTATATCACAACCAGGCTCTTTTGACAAAAACATCAATTTTACTGAGCAGAACACATGAGCTCCTGAAATACTCAGTCAGCTAGTTTGTGTTATTCTGTGGTACTTTTACTTATCTAAAGGATCTGAATACTTACACTGAAAGTCACACAGTGACACAAACTAACCAATCGAGGCAGCGATATTCCAGCAGCTCCCATGTTCTGCTTGGTAAAATGACTGTTTTTGTCAATGGAGTCTAGTAGTGATATATAGTGATGTTTCTGGTGAAAGAGAAAGGATCTTACTCTTTAATAAAAACGTCTATCTCTGTAGGAATCTTATCCATAATGTTTTCAGACACTCAGAATAACAACAACTAGAAACAGCAGCTGTTTGTAGTTTCCGGGTACATCGTTCTTGCCCAATACTGCACCGATTCCAAACTCCTATCAATCATTTACACCCAAAAACATGGGAAAATAAAGCCTGGTTAACAAATACCAAAGTTATACTTTAATACCGCAGTTTCAGAAACAACATGTGTACAACTACTGGATTTTAACAAGGAAGTTAGTCACCAGGGAATGGACGTTAAAATATTTGAGTGTTTGCATTTACATATCTTGATACACAACAGTAAAGTGACACTCCCTCTTGTTGTTTCTCACTCACAATTTCCCAACAGTCAGTCAGCAGTATTTAGAGTATGGGGGCAGGTATTGTAGCCAGGCCTGCCCCGGCTGTGTTTGGAGCTATTCCTAGCCACGGGAATGCTAAATGTTTTACTTGTTCCCTCTGTTTGAGCTTTGTCTGTGTCTGCCCCCGGAGACTCTTGTCACTGTGAGCATTTGTGTCCCACTAAACTCTTAAGAATTCCCACTCCCTATTTGCAGCCAAGCGCCACAGCGCTGGATTCATGCCTCCATAAGAGTTCACTGAGTTTCTATAATTGCCATGTTGTTTTCTAGCCCCCATGCCCAGACATTTCCGGTCTCTTTTGGCTCACTTTGGTGCGATGATGTAGAGAATATTTTTAGACGAGAGGTGTCAGAAAGCTATTTTTTAAAGATGATTTGAGAGAAGAGTGCAAGAGCTGTGAGGACAAGGTGGCTTTGAAAGTTTGTGTGTAATTCACTGTTTTTCCAAGGCAGAAATGATGAGAGCCAAAGGACTGATGCCCGGTTCTCATTAGCTCTCATTGCAACATTATAAAACTAACACACGCAATATGGGTAGGTGGAGTATTTGGTCCAGAAATAGTCTATTTAGAAGTGCTTGATGGAAACATCCAATCAGTCGTTATCAGCAGGAGTATCTGGCCACAATAATGTTTACACAGCTAAGGTCATATTCCACATCCCAGGACGCCTATTTCTGTGTGATTGAAATATGAAAGGATTTATTTGTAACTCAAATGTTAGGGGCAATTTAGCATTTGAATATCAACAGGGAGTGGGAACAGAGCAGCTGGTGCAGATATTGTCAGTGACAGGCTGTTTTCCTTTTCTCTTGTCTTTTTTTTTTCTTTTAGATCGTATGGATTCAATTAGCTTTTTTGTTTATTTTCATACAAAGTCATTGAATTCAGTTCAATAAACAGGATTGGATACAGAAAGTTAGTGAGTTGCAGTCCTCTAGCTAAAATGCTGAATCATAAAAGTTGTGTTTGTCTGTCCCAGATGCAGTTTAATATGAACCAAATGAACAACAATACCCTGTCCTATCATGCAAACCTAATTAAGATGGAGCCAGGCATGGAGACCTAATCTGACCTGTGATGTCATGTTGCATTCTCCCGTTCTCTTTGTCACACATATTTATTTTGTGACTTTTCTTCCTCTCTGGCAGCTTTTTATCTCTTCCCCTGTTTCTTTTTCTCATTCCTTTCTCAAAAAAGTCCCCTCAGCTGGGCTTTCTTCTTTGTGTAATCTCCTGGCGTTCTCATGGGCTTCCTCTGGATGCTTCAGTTTTCTCCCACCACAAAGACATGTGTGTCAGGAACATGCTGGCCAATTACCCTTAACCTAGCTGACTTAGAGACCGGCCTCAGAACTGGACTCGGTCCTGAATATTTAAGAGAGATCAAATGCAGAGGACTTGTTCCCACCAAGGGGATTAATGTTGTGTGATTAAACATTTAAAAACTTAACCTGAGATGTCTCTGTAACTAATTCAGAGTCTCGTCTGTGGTTTGTTTGTCACATTTGGTGTTAAAATAGGCCTCAGGCAGCTCCAGTCATCCCAAGTCATGTGACCTAGAATGTGACAAGAAGTCAGCGAGTTCACTTTTGAACCAATACAGCAGTTATTTTTTCTTGTTCATTAACCCACTTTCTATGACTAAACAGCTGTGTTTACTGTAATCAGTTTGCATGATTTAGGCCTGACATCAGCAGCAGACAGAAACTTACAGCCTCATTTTTATAAAGGTTCAGTGGTGTAGCAGTTGTCTCAGAGTTTGTTGTTAGGAGTAGAAACTATAGAAAACTCTTCCAGACACTATTCTTCTCTTTGTGCAGTGACTTTAACATCTAGTCTTCATATCGCTCCCTTTTCCAATCCTCTTGACACTCTCTGATATGAACAACTTAGTCTAAAGATAGACATGTCCTCCTCCTCCTCCTCCTCCTCCTCCTCCTCCATCACCACCTCCTCTTCATCCTCCTCAGCACCGGATGCTTGCCGTGCGTTTTCTAAGATTCAGAGAGATTTTCATTTTCCCAGAACGCACTTTTCATCTTCCCCTCTCTCCCCCATCTCGCTTCAGCATTTGCGGGGAACAGCAAGTGTTTACATGGTAGCCAAAAAAGGCTGCAGAGGGAGACTCCACTGGGAAGACCTTTGACCTCTAACCTTTCACCCTAGACCCGTGAGTGCTAGGAGACAGATGAGTGCCGGTCATGCTCAGACAAGAGAGACAGGGGGACCGTGGAGGATCGGGAAGGGGGTGGGGCGGGGCGGGGGGGGAGGAGGCCAAGGCTGGTGTTTGGTTTGCAGTGTTGCCTGTCAGAGTGCACTCTCTCTCACACACACACACACACACACACACACACATACACACACATACTCAGAGAACGCTTCCTCACATCCCTGTGTCTCGCTCAGGTCATGCTCCATAAGCTTAAAAGCAGGGCCTCAGGTGGTAATTCACTTAAACCTGCAGCTGCATCTGCCATTCAGGCTCCGATTCCATTAAAATGACCGCAGCAGAGCTATTTTCAAAGTGCTTGTTTTTGAGTGAGTGTATCTTTCCTTTTCTGTCTGTCTCAGATTTTTATTCTACTTGCAGTTGAATTGAATACGTACCTACAGCAGATATATACGTCTGTGTGTGCCTACCTGCAAATGTGTGTAACTACTGTGATGCACCGCAGGCAGATTTCTGTTTAAACACAGCTGTTAAGTCTCCTGCAGCGAGACTCATTTCTTGCGTGTGTATTTACAGATGGAAGCTGCACCTCAGAGTATTGGCAGACACAATGCAAGCTCATTTGATTTTGGCCATTTCCTCTTCCTGTCTGCGTCCAGCCATGATGTCATACAGCAGGGATACTCAAACCTTTTCATGGTGGGGGGAATCCCCAAATAGATATGTCTTTGACTAAGGGGCCCCAAATGGAGCCTCATTTGAGGGCAGCCGTGTAGATAAATGGTGGTTTAAGTTCTGCGGTAGTAGTATGGTACTATGTAATTTACATGATAGCAAACTGCTGTGTGCTTTTGTCATTTTTATGGCAAACCACTAGGTCATTTTCAGGGATGTAGCGGGTGTATGTAAGGGTGGGAAGTCCGGATCCCACTCTCAGGACCCTGAACTCCTCCTTCCACCCACAAGTCCCTCCCATCCCCAAGAAGTGACATGGATATAAAAACCAAAGGACAGCTGGAGTTTCCTGCCAAGAAACAGGCCATGAGGGAAATCAGGAATTCTGCACATCCTGGTCATTTCCTGTTCCGACTCCCACACACACACACGTTCACGAGTGTACTTCACACATGCACGCACACACTTGGTTAAGTTGTTTTTGTTTACACACTTAGACTCTATCTCGTTCGACAAGATGACAAGTCCGTGTTCCTCGTGTGTTTGATATGCATGCCAAAGCAGGAAGCCATCCATCATCAACACTGTAATGCACACACCTTCTTTAGACTCACCTGCTATGTGGGTGTGATCTGATATGTGTGAATTTGTGTACATGTGTGGAATTATCTTACAGGTTCTCATTTTGTTCCCCTGTGTGTGTGTGTGTGTGTGTAGATGGAGCAGATATCAGATGATGAGTTGGACCATGGAGCAGAGGAGGACAGCGACAAGGAGGATCAGGACCTGGACAAGATGTTTGGAGCCTGGCTGGGAGAGTTGGACAAGCTCACACAGGTTAACACAGACACAGATTTAGTAATGGTGGTTGCCAGACAGACCACTCACACAGGTAGAAGAGCTCGGAGAGAAGAAGGGAGCTGTAACCATAGCAACCTTAACACTGCTAATCCTGTCTCCCTATACTGTATCCTAGCAACTCCCCTCCCACCACCACTTTGTATTGTAGTATTTGTGCAGGTCTGCCTGAGAGTGACTAAGGAGTCTAGCAGGCATGCATAGTTGCTTAGATCCTGAGGTTTGACTGTAACGTCAGAATGCGTGTGGTTTTTGAATATGTGCACCTCATGTATTTCTTCTGTGTGTGCTCTGCTGAGTCTGGATGATGGCAGGCCACAGAAAGCACTGCAGAAGCCTCCCCTCAGACAGGAGACAAACATGGCCAACTTCTCCTACCGCTTCTCAATGTATAACATAAACGCTGAGACCTCATTCACAGTATGAAATAAAGCAGATCAGAAAAAGGTCAGAAAAATGGATTAATGACACCCCCTTCTCTTGTCGACCATACCCTGCTCTCTGATCATCCTGCATCCTTTATCTTCGCTCCCTGCAGAGGCGTTGAACCAGGGAGACACGGTGGACCTGGATGCCCTGATGGCCGACCTGTGCTCAATCGAGCAGGAGCTCAATACCATATCCAGACCAAACTCCACGGCTCGCGGCCAGAGCAAAGGCCAGCAGAGGGCCCCCGGGGGGCGTAGTGCCAGCACCAAGCACACGGGCACCAGTGGAGGGGGAAGCAGTGGAGGTAGTCTCACTGAGTAATGTGCATTCACAACAGTGATCCATATAGTATTTTAACATTAATAAAATATTTGCTGCAGCAATCCCTAAACAATAATGACATACTTTGCTTATATTTTACATAGAATTCCACATTGTTGGGCTTGAATGATTGTTGGACTTGCTATGCAACACAAACGGGGAATGATTAAATAAAACAGAAAGATGTCACTCTTCTTGTGCAAATGGAGCTTCTTTGGAGGCAGTAAAAGGCTAGTGCGGGAAAAAAACAATCACAGCGGAGTAATAATATAGAGGAGGAAGGGTGGAGAACTGCCATCATCCTGTTTGCATTTAAATTGCATTACATTTATAACCTAACCTAATTTATATGATCATTTATGTTGTATACATACTGTATATAGATGTTTAAAGATGCTACACGTAGCAGCTTAAATCCAACTGGGACGTGCAGTGAATTCAGTCCAATATTAAGACATGAACTCCTTCTGAAAAAGCATTTTATATATATGGGTGACATATTATTTCAAATTGAGTGCATGTAGAGATACTTTCTTCCTTTGTCCGAGCTGTGTCAAAACTCTGAACTCCCAAACAGGAAGTACCAGTAGCAGCACCCGAGCATCGCCGGCCAACACAGTACGAGGAGGCAGCGTCAGCGCCCGCCCCACGGCCTCCAACATCTCCCTGGATGACATCACCTCTCAGCTGGAGAAGGCCTCCCTCAGCATGGACGAAGCGGCCCGTCAGACGTCCTCCTCTTCCTCCTCCTCCTCCTCTTCGTTCTCCTCCACCACACTCCGGCGGCCCTCATCGGGGTCGTCTGGCAGCGGGCAGCACCGCCGGACAGGCTCGGTGGGCGCGGTCAGCGAGCAGGAGGCTCCATCCCAGCGGTCCAGTGTAAATTCAGCATGTGCCTCAGCGTCCAGTATGGACTCCCTGGACATTGATAAAGTGATGACGGGAGGAGAGGTGGAGGGCCAGGGCAGCCCCAGCACACAAGGACAAAACCAGACCAGCACTGAGGTATGACCTACACTGAAGTACACGCACAACACTGAAAAATACAAGAGGTAGACACAGTATGATCAGCTAATGAGAAAGTGTGTGCGGGCGCCATAGCGCGAAAGACGTGTACATTGGTAAGTGAAACGTGCGTTCATAAGGTCTGGGGTCAATTCAGTTTCTCCTCAAGCCCTGAGGACATAAACGCCATACTGCATAGTACACTGATTAACAACCAAGCAGTCATTTGGATTCCTAAGAAAATCCAAATCCTGAATTTGCTGAATCGACCTCAATCCAGCCCTGATCCTGCATGTTTAACCACACAGCATGACATTTGGAAGCAACTGCATGCCTGAAATGTACTGAGGGTCAATCCACAATACGGCCCATGTATTGTGCATTAGAATGGTGTTTTAATGAATACATTGTAATCGCCTTTTAGTCTCCTAAGCGTGACTTGGGTTACAATGTTAACATCTACCATTTCTGAATTTCTTTGTTCACTCACTGAGCATCTTGGCTCTCTAACAAAAACAAAAAATTCCTTAAAGTACGTCTGAGAGGAGTTTAACCTGTTTCAGTGGTAAAGACTTAAGCATATGTACTGTACATAAACAGATATGTATGTTTATGAGACTTGTAGGAGAGGGGAAAAGATCCTTTAAAAGAAAATGTTTACATGATAACACGATATCTACAGCATGTCCCCTGTCCCCCTGCATGTCTTCACATTATCTGTGTTTGCATCCTTTCCTATATCTGTGGTGTCTATCCACACACACCTTGCCTGCACCTTTTCCCAGCATGTCACACTGAGACGGGCCAACGGTAAGCCAGCCAGACGGCAGCTTGACTTCACCTCACAAGAGGGTGAAGTGGATCGGGCCACTGTAAGTGCATGTGTGCGAGCTTGCAGTTGTGCATGCGTGTGTGTAGGCATTTGCCCGTGTAAGGCTGCACGGTTAATCACTTAGAGTGAAATCATATGTTGAAATTCTTCTTTTGAACCATTTCTGTTCCATTAGTTTGTCTATTTATGATGATGTAAGAGACCAAGAATCATTGCAATAGAATATTGATTGGCTGAATATCAGAGTTGACATTTTAGCTTTAGAGTGCAGCCTTTGGTTTGTGTGTAATGCATGCACATGTAACCATAAGCATAAAGGTGTGTATGGTGTGAAAGGAAGATTGTGTGTCTGTTTGTGGAAAGAAATGTAGGCTATAGGTTTTGCAGCCAGCCACAATGCACAATATACTGCATATTCACACACTCCAGTCTGTTGCAGTCATATGCATATCTACAGTACTTCTCACAATCATTGCTTCTTTACCCACAGCTGCAGCTAATGACAACCACAACTGCTGAGCCGCTCCATTTATGGAACCTTCTCTCGCTTCCACGCTTCTTTTTATACAAAATAAGATCAAAACACCTGCGATTAATAAGCCTCCAAGAATCATCTCGCACTGACTTCTCTATATTTTGTCTGTTCCTCTGCTCTCCTTTTTTATCTCCTCTTCACCCAAGCACTCCTATCTGGACCGAGAAACCTCACTCATTTTGAAAAGTATAGCTGGAAAACCTTCTCACCTCCTGACCAAGGTGACTTCCTCATACATTTGCTTCTTTTGTTTTTTGCTTGTGTGTGTACACTGCTCTTCTCTTCTGCTTTGCATGTCCTTTAGTGGAAAAATCCATCTTGATAACACTGTTGAAACACAGCTGCTCGCAATCAGGCTCATGTATTTATTTACTTAATTTTTAAAAAGTGTCAAAGGTATTTTTTTTTTAGCTGACAATGGGATGTCAGCTTTTGCCATCTGGAGAAGCACCCTGATTGTCTCCAACAGGATCAGGGTTTTTCTCTAGCGGCTGTCAAACAGTATTCTTTGCAATAAATTATACTATAATAAAAATGTTTATATTCATATATCCAACAACATAAAAGTATCAGAATGGATTTTGCTTATAGACTGAGTTCACTTGATTGTTTTTTCCTACATGCTTCCACATTCATCTTTCACTGGCATGTAGCCTTTTCACAAAAATCTCAGTGGGATTTTCTTTTATCTCTTTCTCCATGCTTTTGATTTGCACTCTGTCTTCATTAGGAAAGGAAATATGATTTAATGTCATTAGAGCTGCGACGTTCAGTCATTTAATCAATAAGTCAATTGGTAATAGATTAATTGGCAACAATTTTGATAGAAGCTTTCTGAACAATTATGAGTTTGCTCTGACTGAGGACCTGGAGTTAAAGGAGCTATTTGTAAGTTTTTGCTATCACTACTTAGTCAACGCATAAAATGTTGTGAGTTCAGCATCAAACTTCATTCCTTTACTCTTCACGAGCTGCGTCCAGCAACAGAAAACAACAGCAAGGTTTTCCTAGTTCTTCCCCTTCTTCTCTTCTACTGAAGTTAGCATGCTAACCAGCTATCCCGTGTCGTCACTTTCCGATAGCAACTCACAGTAGCATCCAGACTGCCCTGAAGAAGTATTGCTGCTCAGAGGCCATATTCTAACCTCTTATATTGTTAATGCAACAGTGGCTGAAGCTCTTGGCAGGCGACCATGATCTCCACCAGCCCCAAGCAAGAGACCATGTTTGGCAGCAGAAAAAACTTACAAATAGCGCTTTTTCCACCATTTTCTGACATTATATAGACTAAACTATTGATTAGTTCATTCATAATTAAAATAATCATTAGTTGCAGCCCTATATGTTATCTCAAAGTTGTGTGTTTATGTGTACTATGCTTGAATTAGAATTGATTTGGGGAATATTGAACTGGAACTGCAGGTTAGTGTTAATGAGCTTTCCATTTAAAGGGAATTTACTACATTTGCTTTGCTATTCCATACATTTAAATTTTATGTATGAATTTAACAATGCTCATACAAACACAAGACAATTAAATGCACAAAGCCCTGGTGGATATGTGCCTGAAAACAGTGGAGTTTCTAATTCACATCTATTTATCCGTCATGTTGGTCCCCCTAATTTCTCAACACTCTATTTTGCTGTAAACCTCTTGGCAGTCGTCAGGTTTCTCAGCAAATGTATTGGTCGCAGCCTTTGGCTCCTGTGCAGAGCTTATGCCGATCAGATGTGTGCAGATTTGTGGTTTCAAGTTGGCCGCTGTCGATTGTGATTTATCCCACCGTTGCTACACAACACGTAGCCAAGTGCACAGCAAGCGATTCCAAGAGAGGTAAACGCTGAAGGCTGGAGCTCCCTAAATCCTGTTGTGATTTAATAATCCCAAGAGCTTTTGCTGAATACAAGACAAACCACAAATTATTCTAATCTTAGATAGTGTAAGGGTTCTTCTGTGAGTCTGGAAAACTCTAGTGAAAGATTTTGGTTACTTTGAGAACTTCACAATAAAAGACAGTCTTGTACTATTCATGTAAGAGAAGACTTGACAGATCTTCATCAGTGGTTTTTGGCATTGAAATCAGATTTCTTTTTAAAAACCCTTGCTTATCTCCATTTATTCGAATATATAATAGATGTGAAGCTGGCTGGCTGACTGAATTCATCTGTCCTCAAAATTTTCAGCCAAAATCTTGCTGTGGCAGTGACTTCTTCTCTTTGTATTACAAAACAATGGAATAAATTCAATGTTTCAAGGCTACTGGTTTCTGGCATCTAAGCTCTCAGTCTGTCTGTGTATGCAGAAAGCATTTGAATAGTTGTAAAAAGGGGGGTAGAGAGGATAGATAGCCTGCGGCGCACAGGCTGTGAGGGAGTTTATGTGTTAGTGTTACACTCTCCACCAGAGAACAGGAGAGAGGGCGAGCCGCGATCGCCTCGACTCGCAAATTCGCTCCCTCTCTTCCTCGCTCACAAATCAGAATACTGAATGAGCGCGGGATGTTTAGGAACAAGCGAGGAGGGAGAGAGTGGGAAGACATCAAAGGGAGACGATGCCAAGATTTTTTTTTTCCAGGCTAGGCAGAAGAGCCTTTCAAAATTGGCTCTGGTGTGGCTGAGTGTGAAAGTGGAAGGGAAAACGGCTGTGGAATCGGAATCAGACTAATGTCCAATAAAAAAGCAGAGTGTAGGTGTCATGTGGAGAGGGAATAATGGAGGGGAGAGCGAGATGTGGAGGGGTTGTGCTGACATTTCTGGGGCTAAACCTACAGTGTGACTCAGATTGACTCTGCACTGTAATCTGAACAGCCCTCATGACCTCTGTTTCTCCTAATAACACACACACAGACTCACACTTGGCTGACTAAAAGCCTGCCACTATGTGTTGGCTAAACAGAGCATCGGCTTTATTGCATTAATGTGTATGTGCTCCAGAGCTGGTCATGTGGAAAAGGTAGTCTGGGTCAAGGAGGAGGGGGGACAGAGGGGTTCTTGAGATAAGAGGCTTGGAGAGCAGTTGTTAATGCCCCCCACCCCCCTCTCTTTTAACACACCCGCCTGTGTGTACACACACAACTTCAAATATTCAGCACCTCGGCTTCTCATTCACCCGAATTCCACTCTCTGTCCTTGTCGCTGTAGTTTAGCTCCGGGGGCCAGCGTCAGTCACGGTTTCCCCCCCCCCTTTTCCTGATTGGCTAAAGGGTAGAGGGTCTTGCAGACGGGGCCTGCTGGTTGGCCGACCCGTCATTCTACTATTTTTGTGGGGATTATGCTCTATCGATTGGGCACGCTCCCAAACCTCTGCATCTGTTCTAGGGAGAGAGGAAGAGTGTGATAGAGAGGGGGGAGGAAGCAGGAAGAGAGGGTGGGAGGGTGGAAGGGGGAGGGGCACCGACCTCCCTACTGTCTCACTTAGGGTTTTAGTCAAGTTGTGCTCATCTCAGATGCACATGTCTGCGTGTCAGTGAACCGGCGCTGTCACAAAGTCTCTGCTCGGCACAGTCTCGGCTAGCTTGACCGTTGTCGCCTCTGAGTGATGGAGGACGTGGACGCAAAGCTGAATTTCATTTACTGAGGAAGATGGTGGAATAACTTTTTACACAGCATGAGTTTACTGTGAAAGGTGGCAAGTGGAAAAAAAAATTGCGCTCTCTTTTTGAGAATTTTTTGACAAAAGAACCTGTTTTCATCCTAGATCAAATATGGACGCGCCTGGATTTTTTCTTAATATTTTCCCCCCTTTTTAATATGATCTTTGTAGGAGATCGTTTTATCGTTGCGTGGAGGGCATAGAAGCTTTCTGAACTGATCCCACACTCATCCGCAGCCTCTCGCCCTTCGGGGATCTTCTACCATTGTTTCCCCTCTGCTGTATAGCAAGATCAAAGGAAACCGCCGCAGCTCCATATGAATCCAACATGGAACCATAGACTGCAAATGGAGCGCCATATTTGAGGGGGGGACGCCGGACCAATGTCACAATAGTGGCAAATTTTGGCATCACGGCGTTCATTTCTGTCTGATCGCATATTCGCATATAAGTGACAAAACACACCCACTTTACACACGTGGAAGGCTATACACACAACCTGCAGAATGGAGGTGATGGCGTCTTGTTGGAGGGGGCAGGTAAGCAACCTGAAGGAACATTAGATTTTGCACAAGACACCATGCACCACCATGCCCGAGGCTTGTGCATTTAAATGGTTTAGAAGGCTGATTACTATTTAATGAAGTTGTGTGTACAGGGTGTTTTATTCCTGTCAGAGGAATGATGAAAGACATGGGTGAAAAGGGGTGAGGCAAGGCTATGAAATCAAAAGCTGTTTTTTTTTTTGGTTTTGCGTGAATGACAGCTGTGTTAACTGTGCCCCTGTGTGTCCATCCAGGAGGAGCAAGCTGCCAAACTGAAGGCAGAGAAGATCCGAGTCGCCCTGGAGAAAATCAAGGAGGCACAGGTCAAAAAGGTAGGACCGCTTCCTCCCTTTGTGCACACACACTCACTTACTGACTCAGTTTCTCCTTCAAAAAGCCATCCTGACTCATATAGTCTTGTCATGTTCACCGCACGCCGCATTTCTTTGTGAACTTCATTCACAGCGAGTCGGCGAAGCGCAGAGAAAATAGGTCATTGCAGTGTTTGATTATGTGTGTGGATCTGCTGGGGAGGGAGCAGGAAATCAGAAAGAGGCTTCAGGAAAAAGATGGGGTGTGCGGTGCGAGACAATGCAGATGCATTCTACACAAAACATCTTATTTAACCCATCCAAGCACAAACAAGTGCTGTTTTTTTTTTTTTTGGTGAACAACTGGGACGCGTTGCTCCATTGAAAGACATGCTGTGTGTATGTCTCTATTGGGAAGTGGGTATGGGACTCCACAGGCAGGCCATTTTTACCAGGATTTCCGCCAATGAATGAACTGTCTCTGAATGAGAGCGATGCCATTTAGCAGACTGGTGTCCTTTTTACATGCAGTGAATAGACGAGGCCCGATAGTTTGTCAGCGAACAGGGCTGGACTTCACTCTGCCAAGTGAATACAGTATGACAAGATAAAGAGTGCTGGTACAGCCAGCACAAAAAACCCCTTGGTGCTGGAGAATGCTGTGATGTGCTAAATTATTAGTGCTGTGGTTGTCAGCATTTCTTACAGCCAGCTATGCCTTACAGTTAACTATTTTGTGGGTTCATGACATTGGACCAGGTGGACAGTGGATTCAGAACTTTCTTTTGTTGAGGCAGTGGGATTTCTGGTTCAGTTTTACTATTCTTTGTTCTTTTTTTGTTCCAGACTAGGGGTTTTTAGGGGTCTCTCCTGTGAGAAATGTAGGTCAGACTCCCCATGTCTGAGTCTCACAGCTCTCCCCGTACTCTCATTTGTCCGTGTCTCCATTCAATCAGCTGTGCCCGCATACCGATTGGACATCTGGGGTCCCAGTGGGCGGGAGCAAGCGGGAGGTCAAGGAATTGAGAGATTTATTTGGTTTCACACCAGGAAAGGTCTTATGTGGGCTGGGGTCGTGCGAGGCTGGATTTGGCATGGGTGTACGTTTGTCACGTTCGGCTTAGTTTAAGCTGGAGGACTTTTGTTTGCCTGAGGATGTAAAACTTTGGCTGGATTACAGGATTTTAGTGTTTAGTAGCTGTATATGCAGCATCGTGACTCTACTCTAATAGTTGGAGGTATTTGAAACAAACCCTACAAGCAACAAAATTGCATATTTCTAAGCAAAATCTGTGGCTTAATTTGAGGTGCACTGTTATTGCAAAAATGTTATGACGTGCCATAAAATTAATGCAAATTGTGCCCTATGGGCCTTTAAAGAAGTTTATGAACTTTTTGGTCAAAATTTGCATTAGCTTATAAAAGATGGTAATCCATCCAGCAACGTTTAAGTGTGAAGTTTGAACCATAGAAAGTGATAATCTACTCCATACTTAGGGTTTATACTGATGCTAACCTTTAGCATTAAGTTGACATTCTCCCTTCTTCTTCCTCAGCTGGTGATCAGGGTCCACATGTCAGACGAGAGCTCCAAGACCATGATGGTGGACGAGCGGCAGTCGGTCAGGCAGGTGCTGGACAGCCTGCTGGATAAGTCGCACTGTGGCTACAGCCCTGACTGGTCTCTGGTGGAAACCATCACAGAGCTACAGATGGGTAAGGGAGGAGTCACCGTCTGAGTCAACTAAACATTGTTTATCGTTTGCTTTAGCTTGCACTGTTAGCATATGTAAACAATGCAGGTGACAAACATGTACTGTACTATAATTATGTGTGATCTAAGAATAGTCGCTGTTTGTGACTTCAGGCTAATTATCAGGCTTACAGTTAAAGGTTCAGCCTCCTCCCCAGCTGGAGGAAATTAAGTGCACATTTTCAGGTCAGCAAAAAAAAAACTGCATATCTTGCATCTCATCTTCACGCTCTCCCTTCTCTCCCTCTTTCTCTTAGAGCGTATTTTTGAGGATCATGAGAACTTGGTGGAGAATCTCCTAAACTGGACCCGGGACAGCCACAACAAGCTCATGTTCATCGAACGCATCGAGAAATACGCTCTTTTCAAGAACCCTCAGGTGACCGTCCATTACGCTTCAGCACGCACATACACAGCACAGCGAGGGCAGATCATCTTCTCGATACCCTCCGCTGCATTCGGCATTTAAATGCTGAAAGCATATACAATACACACAAACGCATTGTTTATGCATGCTCGGTGACTGCACAGCCCGCAGAGCCGGAGAGTGAACAAGGGAGTGTGTTTGTGTAGGAGAGTTGGAAGTAGGTCAAAGCTCTAAAGCGAGTAAAGGTGAATAATTTATTTAACATAAGACGAGGTGAGCTGTCGACTTACCCCCCCTTCCTGTCCTCTATTCACTCTACTGTTCCTCTCAATCATTCCCAGAACTATTTGTTGGGGCGGAAGGAGACATCAGAAATGGCTGACAGGAATAAGGAGGCGTTATTAGAGGTGAGGTTACTTACAAGGGCGACTACAGGCTCCCCCATCATTTCTACTGAACAGGAGGATTAGTCACAAGATAAACATTAACATGAATTTTTGTGCCTGTGTTTATCCTTCAGGAGTGTTTCTGTGGTGGCTCGGTGTCTGTGCCAGAGATTGAGGGTGTCCTGTGGCTGAAGGAGGATGGGAAGAAGTCGTGGAAGAAGCGTTACTTCCTCCTCAGGGCTTCGGGGATTTACTACGTCCCAAAGGGCAAAGCCAAGGTCAGTGAGACTTGGCGATGGTGTAATTGTAGGCACAGTGTCATGCTACTCAGACAAAAGGAAGACAGAGAACAGAGATGTGGGTTGGGGTTATGAGAACCAGATTCACACAGTCTGCTCTGTGGTATTTCCTGTTTTGGGCCTGATCACTTTGAACACAAGCCGAAACCGAACATCCTTTCTAGTTTTGCTGTACACATATGCTCTATTTTAAGCATTGTTATGCTCCCAAGTCATTTTCAGATTGTAACACTTTTTGCACCCTCTGCAGTGACACCACATCAGCATTCAGTAGCTGCATTACTTTAGGCCAATTCTGTTTATCATTTTATTGCCTTATTTAAATCCTTCGGTCTTGTGTGAGCTAAAAAGTAGGTTGAGTACATTATAGTTCCAGCTCAGGCATTAAATAAAGCACATTGAATTTAGATCTGTGTAATTACCTGCAAATAAAAGTACACACCAGACTTGGACTACAGTGGGACATAGATCCTCTTAGCGTAATTCTTTCTTTTCTTGACTATTAGTATGAAATCTAGTCTTCTGTCGTGCCCCCAGTTGAGTTACTCAGGCTTCATGGAAAGCATGTGACATCTCCACGCTGCACGCTGCAGCTTTAACTTTTATGATCAACCATGCATCAATGCTTCCTCTTGTCTCCCGTGTCTCCCTCTCTGCAGGCGTCCAGAGATCTTGTGTGCTTCCTGCAGTTGGACCATGTCAACGTGTATTACGGCCAGGACTACCGCAGCAAATACAAGGCTCCTACTGACTACTGCCTGGCCCTGAAGGTGAAGCCCTGTTGCTATATCTATCACCAAGTGGGGGGACATTTGGCGTTTGTTTTTGAGGCATATGTGGACAGTAAAATAAACTTTTGCTCCATTTTGCAGCATCCACAAATCCAGAAGAAGTCACAGTACATCAAGTATCTGTGCTGTGATGATGTCAGGACCCTGCACCAATGGGTGAACGGGATTCGAATCGCCAAGGTAAATCTAAACCTGGGTTCCTGCTTTGTTCAGTTGGCAATAAAAGACAAAAAATCGTTCTCTGTTAGCACTGTTAATTTGATGACATTGTCTTCTTTCACCCTGTCTGTGTGTGTGTTTGTGTGTAGTATGGGAAGCAGCTGTATTTGAACTACCAGGAAGCCATGAAGAGGACAGAGGCGGCCTACGATTGGTCCTCTCTCTCTACCTCCAGCATCCGATCAGGCTCCAGCTCTGCCAGCATACCCGGTTAGCTACCTTTACATACTTTTCATGCCTTCATCATGCTGTTACTATACTGAGCGTACACTTCTTTCAGAAAGGCTTACTGTCATTTGTGTGTGCTTCCAGAGTCCCAGTCGAATCATTCAGGCCATTCAGACAGTGGTGTGGACACAGGCTCCTCTCACGGCCGGTCCCAGAGCGTGGTGAGCTCCATTTTCTCTGAGGCCTGGAAGAGAGGAACCCAGATTGAGGAGAACTCTAAGGTATAGCTTTCTTTTACAGGGTTTTTACATGGATTTTTTAAATATGTCAGTCACTTTACTGAGCTAACACATAATCTCTTCCCAGCAGATGAGAGGATCCACCCTGCCACATGCCTCCCACAGTCACAGGCATCACAGCCAGCATTCAGTTGACCACCAAGCTCTGACGCCCCCTCCCCAGGCTCAGCCTCAGCCTCATCCCCAGCCCCAACAACAGCACCCACCACAGCCTCAGCCCCCACCAGTGCACCCCCAGACACCGACCCAGCCACCACACCAGCACCCGCCTCCCCAGCCTCAGTCTCCTCATCAGGCCCCGCTGCCGCCACCCCAGTCGCCTCAGCGCCCTCAGCAGCCGCCGCAGTCTCCACAGCAGCAGCAGCAGCAGCCGCCTCCACCACAGACCATCGGCAGCTACAACCACGTGCCCCCACAGGAACTACAGCCAGCTCCTCCGCCCCCGCCCCCTCCTCCTCCGCCGCCCCCTCCCCCACCTCCGGTCCAGATGGTTTCGCACCACTCGCCGGCTCCCACCATGTACAAGTACAGCACGATCACCAGGCTGCAGAACCAGAAGGCCTCGCAGGCAGCCAATCACCACAAGCTGCCCAGTCACCTCCACGCGACCGCTCAGCAAGTTCTGCCCACGACTCCAGCTCCGCCCGCGGCTCAGGTGCCCGTCAAACCCAATGTGAATCACATTGCGGCAAGGACTAATGTCCCGCCTCCACCTCCGCCTCCTCCTCCCCCACCACCATCCATGCCAACCCCTGGGTCAGCCATGGCCGTGTTGAAGCTGGGCCCTCCCAGCCCGGCCGCCCCTCCTGCCTTCATCCCTCCACCCCCGGCACCTCCACCTGCTCTGCACACCAATGGAGTAGCATTTCCTCCCCCTCCTCCTCCCCCTCCACCTCCACCTGCACCGGCCCCCATGAGCCACCCTGTTTACCCCAACGGTCTGAAGCAGGCACTGAAGGAAAGGTTTCCCAGTCCGCCACGGGACCTCCTGTCTCCAAACGGAGACCTTGAGGAGTCCCCACCGCCTGCCCCTGCTCCACCGCCCCCGCCTCCTCCACCTCCCCCTCCGCCACCACCTCCTCCTCCTCCCCAGCAGTTCCCAGTGCCGGCCCAGTTTCCGCCCCCTCCTGCGCCACCACCAGCGCCACCCAAAACCTTCACCCCCGGCTTTGTCCCTCATACTGCCCCCAAGCCTGTGTCACCTGTCTCCCCATTCCCTCCTGCCCCACCTCCTGCTGCCTTAGGGGGCCCAGCCCCACCACCACCTCCTCCACCGCCTCCACCTGCACCCCTCAAGAAGCAGTTCAGTCTCCAGGCGGGCCACACCGCCAGCCATCCTCCTCCAACTCTGCCCAAGCAGCACAGCCTGTCTAAACCACCACCCATTTCCACAGGAGCTCCTCCTACCATGTCTTTGGTGAAACAATTAGCAAGTCAGTTTCCAGGAGCTTCATCCCAAGTAGCCAATCACACAGAGAGCCCCAAAGCTCCCCTCTCCCCTCCTGCAGTCAAGACCAAACCGAAATGGCAGCCTGGGGGTGGCCAGCAGGTACAGTCTCCAGAGTTCCCTCCACCTCCTCCAGACAACAATGTTGGCTTCCCTGCTCCACCACCACCTCCTCCGCCACCTCCCCCAGCACCTGTCACAGGCCCAACCCCACCACCCCCTCCACTCCCTCCTGGAAACCTGGGGTCCCCCATGAGGAGGTCACCCTCTGGCTCCTCCAATTTGGGAGGCAAGAAACCTCCTCCCACCCCGCAGAGGAACTCCAGCATCAAGTCCAACGCCTCCTATGAGGAGAACAGGAGGAACTTGCTCAGCAAGTTTGCTCCCCAGAGCAGCACCCCTCCTTCCTCCCCATGTCCCGCCTCCTCCTCCTCCTCTGGGTCCCCCTCCAAGGACCACTCAGCTGGACCCCCTGCTCCCCCAAAACCAGGCAAGCTCAACCTGGCCAACCTGCCCTTGGCACTCCAGGCCAAAGTGAGCCAGGTGAAGCAGTCTAGTGGCGACTTCCCTTCTCCACCACCTGAGTGTGCCTACTTTCCACCTCCTCCCCCAGCCTCTGAGCTCTTCCCCCCTCCTCCTCCTCCTCCTGGTGGTGATGCCCCTAGCGGAGGACCTCCTAGAGTAGCTGTGGTTAACCCCCAGCCCCAGGCTCCCCCTCCTCCACCGCCTGTGTCCCTTGTCAGCAACTCCACATGGGGAAAGAGCTCACTGAAAAAGACTCCTCCACCCACGCTTGGGCGGCGTAGTAACACCACCCCGGAGCCCCCTCCCCTCTCGCCACCTGCACCCACCTCCCCAAAGGGCAGCTCAGGCCAGCCCAACTTCCTGGAGGATCTCAACCGGACACTGAAGCGAAAGTCGGTGGGCCGCCAGGGTTCCCTCAACTCTGCCAGCCTCTCGGGCAAGTTGGACCCCGCGGGGACCATGGACGACATGGCGCTGCCTCCGCCGCCCCCTGAGCTGCTCCTGGACCAAGGAAAGCAAAGCAACGGAGGAAACGGTGGCTACATGTCCGGAAACATCTCAGGCTATGCAACACTAAGACGAGGACCCCCGCCTGCACCACCCAAACGGGGGGACGCAACCAAACTTACCGGAGAGTGTTGAACTCGGAGAACAGGAGGCAATGAAGATGGATGAATAGACAGTGAGAGAATATATGGAAGTGAACATTCATTAGTGAACTGGGAGTGAATTCATGGATTCCTTCTGTCCTCTTGGTATCACAATTATAAAGACTGTATATATACTAAACCCAAACCAGACCGTGGTCATTAGTGTTTGCTAATTATTGCATTTTTTAAACATGCTTGGCATTCTGGATCAGTGGGGTTTACAATATCAGGAAAATTAAGACTGGAGCAGGTAAGTTTGAGGTCACAGAAAAGTAAAACGGTCTTAAGTTTCTGCAATTGTCTGAACTCTCTGGAACGTATTATGTGGCCCTGTATGGTAAACCCCACCCATCTGGTTCAACAGGCAGATTTAAATAAACACTAAGAATTGTGCAAATGTTACTGGATCCAGGTCTGAGCCAAAACCATGTATCCGCTTCTTTGCCATAAGTTTGTGCCACGTACAAAACGAAACAAAACAAAAAACAACAACAAAGGAGATGAAAACACATCAGGATCTTTCTCCTTTGGTACTGCATGGACTACATGTAACAACAACAACAAGCTGTAAAACATGGAGCTGTTCTGGTGTGTGTGCATGTGTGAGAGAGACTGAGTACGCACACATTAGATGCATAATCATACGGTGGCAAAGTAGTTAAACATTAGGGAAGGCCTTTGTGGAGCGGTTTGCTTTTATATGAAATTATTTAATGATTGATAAATGGAAGGATTTTTTTTACAAGTCTGTCTTTTAATAGCTGGTCAACAAAGTCTAGAGAGGAGCAAAACAGTAGGGCACAATGGAATGTATATGGAAGGCGTATTTAAAATATCATGAATTACACACATGAAGGTAATGATTCAGTTGTACAAAAACAGCTAAAACTTCAAAACCTGTTGTCTCAAATGTGTCTAGACTGTTTCACGTCTTGGCAAATGCAAATCAGAAGGAAGCCTTATCCTCAAAGTCTTGCACAGAGGTCAAAGCAGAAAGGAGATTTCTTCCAAAGGCTCAGCAGAGTCTGGACTGTGCAACCGGAGAAAAAAAAAAAGAAGTATACTTTTAATTTAATGCAAACGTATAATGGACTTCTGTAAATGGAGAGGAAGGCCTGTGGTGGTGTATCTTCGTGGACTGTGTGAGTTCCCTGTGCGTTGGCTTGATTTTTGGACCTTATCCTTCAGTTTGTATCTGTACAGTCGCAGCTGCTGCTACTCCGTTTACTGTCGGGACCCCCAAAACCCCCACCGCCTTCTTAAACCACATGGTGTCACGATCCAGGAAGTAGAACGTACAGTTTGGATTCCAGCCGTGTGACCCAGTTGAAAAAGATACATTTGGTCTGGTTAATGTACAGAGCATTAAATCATGTAGTCAATAACAGGAATCATCAGAGTGGCATTAGACTGAATGTTGCTTTCAACTTTGTGTGTCTGATCGTATCTTGTTTCTTCATGGTGCCATTACTGCTTCAGCCCTCAGTGCACGGGGGCTAAGGTTGTCTCTTGATTTTGTATCTACAGGGTGGATCATGAAGGATTTTAATTTCTAGCAGCAATGCCTTCATTTTTAGGGTGCTAGCGCTGTCCTTCAAGGAACTCATTCTCAACATGTCCTCATGTGCCAGGACGACATATCATTAATATTTTATTCATTTAAACTGGTTTTAAATCGGCTTTAGTGTGGAAACGTGTGCTGTGGAGATGGTTTTACATGACAAAGATTTCAGAGGAGATCATTATATCCATGTTCGATTCCAAACGAGGCTTGTCTAACACATTATTCTTTTGTCCTGCTCAGCCACAGTTGTGTGATTTGCCACTTGAAGGCAGTGTACCATCATTTCTTATGCCTGAATATCATCATCCGTGACAGGATTGTTTGCTACAGTACAGTATGTAAGTTATTGATGTGCTGATGTGAACACGTGGGGCCAAATTGAAATGAAGAAAAATGGTTGCAGATAGAGTAAATGTGTCCTCTTGCATATAAACTGAAAATCACAATATAAATGTTCAAACCAGACTTCAAACTGTCTCAGAGTTCTCATTTGTTCAAATGACCCCATAAGGTGTAGCTTGATTATCACAGTTCAAGTACAAAGGGTTGGGAAATATTTGCTTGATCAGTGGATCTCTCACGCCCTCTAGTGGTTATTTCCTGCACTATATGTAACCTTTTTTTTAAGCTTGGAGTTACAGCATTTTATCGAGTTAAATTATAAAGATGAGTTTTTCTTACGTGGTTTACTGACAGTCACTGACCAAATAAATATCTGGGGGAAAAAAGGGGCACAAACCATAATATGCAAATTCCATTTTTAATTCAAGTTTGTTTTCTGATCAGCACCAAAATGTTTCCAGAGTGAGCTGGACCCTCACACCAGGAAGTTGCTGAAAGTGTCTCCTCTGGGCTGCACATCCACCGTCTGGCCGTGGAAGGAGCGACCGGGCTGGACAGGTGGAGGAGGTGGAGGAGTTGGAGGTGGAGCCGGAGCCGGGGCTGTTGAAAGATATTGGTTGTCCGGTCAGTTATGTGCACTCAGTATCACACTGGTGAATGTATACTGAAACATACAGTTTTGAGGCATTAAACATGTCAGTAATTACTACTGCTTGTAAATACTTACCTCTGTTGGCAGGTGGGATATTGAAGTGGTGTCTCCCTCTTGAGAACATCTGTGGAATCAAAAGCAAGACTTAATTCACATGTTTTCCTGTTTATAGTTCAGGGAAGCCTTTATATTGTTGCTTAAACTGATTGGAAATCTGTAATACGGGTTCCTCTCCTTCTCTAGTCCACTTGTGTTTCTGTGTCCTCACCTCCTCGCTCGACTCACTGGAGCTGGAGCTGCCATCATGGCCGCATCTGACTGAGATCACCTGGGCTGAGGTGGCCGACATTCTCACCCGGCTGGAGCAGTAGAAGGTGGGCTGAAACAGGAAGAGGGAGGGGCGGTGTTTTTAGTCGCCGTCCCACTGCATCACGGCAGAACAGATTTGATAAACAAATTCTGCCCCAGTGCATTCATGCCAGTGTAAACAATAGGCTGCATCAGTCTGTCAACACGTCCTTTTTTCTTTAACCCCAGATGACATTAAATGTCTCACCACAAAGAAACCAGGTCTGAAGGCGCACATCTGCGGGTCTCTCCCAGAAGCCTTCGCACACTGTGTCTCTCTAATGGCAAATACCATCAGCAGGTCAACCGTGTTTGGGGCCACGGGGATAACCTGGCACACATGTGACATTTGTCATAATCCAACAATCCCATCACCACCACCACCCAGATTAAAGAACAGTATGTGAAGCCTCACCCTTGAGACGGAGCCATGGGTCACTCGGTAAAGATGGCTGACGGCGTGCACAGAGTTGACCTCTGTCAGAGCTGCTCCGAGACCTCTGTCCGCCATAGACTCCAGCTCCGAGTTGTACAGAGGGATGCCTGCGAGGTCAGAGGACATGGATGTGAAAAACAGAGACTACAGTTATATCTCCTTTTGGAATGATCAGTACAGAAAGTCACTCACCTGAACATCCCAGAGTCTGCAGCAAGGCCAAGAGAATCACGTATGACCTCATGTTGACTAGCACCAAACCAAAGTGGCTCTGTGCTTCATTCACCTCCCTCTAAATAGGTTCAACTGCACCGCCTCTTACCCTCCATAACCCCTCCAATGTTGTCTGTCTAGCTTCCTTCACGCAATAGCTCTTATTTAACCTTTGTCCAGCACTATTGATCCCAGGGTAATGAGCCAAATTAAATGATAAAACATCAGGTTTTCATTCAGATCCTCTATCTGATATACTCCTAAACTTGCGTAATATACACGTTCAAGAACTTTTCTTATCAGATTCTTCAAAATGACCAACAGGCTCCTTTATGAACACTTTATTTTCCCCTCTTAGTTACAACATTAATGTCACATACTGCCATTCGCTAATTAGGAATCTGATGAAAGTTGTCTGGTTGTTTGGTTACATCTGATCAAACTCAAGAGTTCAGAGCTAGCTATGTTTATGAACATTTGTAGAGTCAGATTTTAACACCCCTCTATGCTCAAATCCTGGTACCCAGCTTGTTAGGTATGACACACAACACACAAAACAAACAGCCTTACGTGAAGCAATAAAAAATCAAGAGAAATGTTTTTCCATGAAGCTGTTTTGGTCTTTGTCCCAGTCTCCTTCCTCTGGACAGAGCACTGACCCCTCTCTCTGTCACAGCTTGTTTCAACATCAGGTTGGTTTTAATCATTTTCTACCGTGAGCCAAATCAAACGGAGCAGAATACGAAAAGTTCTTGGGTGTAACTTTTTATCCTCCAATCCAGATTACAGTTTATTTACAAGCACAGTGATAGATTGTCTTTTTTTAAAGCAGTTACATGATTATTTACTTTCATCATATCTTTATTACATTCATCATCAGTATCAAAAATACTTCACATTTTGGACATGTAGAGAATTCTAGCTCTTGTAAACATTTCCTTTAAACATTTTTCAGAACTATTTAACAGTCTAAAAGACTCATTTGTTCCCCATTTTTTCACCATATTAAATATTATATAACTCTTAATAATTTCTTTTTAACAAAAGGTGAAACTACTGACAAAGGAATGTCTCCTGTAAAAATACAGTAAGAGCTTAAACTGTCATTTCACAGGATAATCTAGTATTTACAACTCTAACAGAACTACAGGCTAAATACAAGTATCAGATTCAAATTCTAGATTTCAGTTCAATACGTTTTGGGAATTGTGAGCTTTGAGATTTTCTGAATCTGAGGTATGCTGCCTCCTTTCTGCTTTTAGGACAAATCCTGTGCTTTGATTGGTGAATCAACCTAATCACAGCATGTACTGGCCACTTCAAGAACCCCCTGTGTGAGCATGTGAGTGATCTCTGCATCAATTCTAATTAGATTTTCTCGCCAGTCCTACAGTGTAAATGTAGCCCTAAGTGCATCAAAGTAAAGATGTCAGATTATACAAGCACAAACAGGCACAAAGAACGAGTCCTCTTCTCATCGTTCGAGTGTTCCCATCAGAGGCTCCATGGCGGCAAGGAAGCAGGCGTCAAACTCCTGATCTGAGAAGCGAGCCACCGACTGACGGGCGTTGCGTCTGAGCTGGAGCCGGCTGGAGGAGGACATGGCCAGGATCCTCTCTATCGCCTCCGCGTAACTGTCCTCGTCATCGGCCAGGAAGCCTGTCTGGCCCCCCTCGAAAGGCACCACGATGTCCAGCTTGGGGCCGCCAGATTTGTGGGCTAGAATGACCTTCCCTGCTGCCATACACTCCACCACTCCTAGAGGGGGAAAAGAAGAATGAAGATGCACTTTTTATTATCTAATAAGAGAGTTTTAATGAGAAAGTCTAAACATAGCCTCAGTTGGATAAGTTACCTATTCCAAAGTGTTCGTTCCACATGGTGTGCAGTCCGATGGTGGCTTCCCCCATCTCTCTCTTCAGCTCCTCAAAGGATACGTTCAGTTTAAACTCAACCTTCTCAGATACACCCAGCTCCTGGCACAGCCCCCTCAACATGAGCACCCTATCCTCATCCTCCTGGTTCCTGCATCCGCCAATCAGAACCAGCTTCAGCGCCTCCCCTGCCCTCCCCCTGTCCAGCACCTTCTTGAAAGCCCTGATCTGCAGCCGGTGGTCCTTCTCGGGCCGGAACTGCGCGACTGAGATGATCGAGTGGCGCTTCTTGTCCCCGTCGTCCTCCAGCGGGATGTCCAGGAAGGCGCTGACATCGCAGGGCGGGTAGACCACGCTGGTGCGGTTTGGGGCGCGCCACAGCGACAGGATGTGATCGAGGGTCCAGGAGGAGTTGACCATGACGAGGTCGCTGCAGGAGCCGGCCATGCCGTAGAGCAGGGCGAACAGGCAGTAGTAGACCACTTTGAAGGCACTCAGGAACAGACTGTTGGACACGTAGTCTGCGTTGTTGAACCTAGGACATTAACAGTTTGTGTTATCACGCTGGAATTATAAATTACAACTAAAATTAAAGTAAGAAAGTCAGGCTTAAACTCCAAAATCCAAAGAAGCCTGTGCAGGAGGAGAGTAGTTGTAGTTTCCTCTGGTCGCCTCTAGAGGGCAATAAAGATACTTTTAATGCCCTTTTGAGTGTATGTTTATATTTGAAAATATATAAATGGTCATGATAGGACTGTATTAATTTAGCTCACCTCAGCAACAGAGGAAAGTAGCACATGACAGCATAAAAAAAGACAGTGTACAATGTCATTATGACACATTTTGCTTTGGTAAAGCCACACACTGATTACCTGGGGTTCCTCTCTCTCACTACAGACAACATATCAGTGCTGATGGTGGGGTAGTGAACGTAGCTCCCCACGCTACAGCCTCCCAAGTAGCGGAACAGGGGCAGAGTGAAGGCATAACCCATGGAGTCGATGTAAAGGTCTGGGACGAACTCCGTCAGCGCCTCCCATCCCAGGAAAACGGAGCCCACGCTCTGTCCCAGCAGGGTGAAGTGAGGGAACAGGCCAGGCTCCACGAGCAGGCGGTGCCTCAGGAACACAAACTGAACCGGCCTGGGGAGCACGATGTTGAAATGACGCCGCGCCCCGTCCAGAATCTGCTGGCCCGTCACGCCCAGGTCCCCTGTGTATACCACAAAGTTGATGTCTGCATACCTGTGAAGATATGGGTTAAGTTAAAGCAAGATTTCAAATAAGCAAGTTTTAACTGTGCTGTTTATTAACAAAACCTTTTCAAAATTCATTCATCTGCTTTATACCTGTTCTGGAGAGCCCTGATGGCACACCAGAGCACCCTCTCTCCCCCACCGCCAGCATTGCAGTAAGGGTGGAAGAAGGCCACTGTGGGGCGGCCGTCTCTCGCCCGCCGAGCGTTCCTGTTGCTCTGCAGCCAGAAACGCACAGCCAGCACCAGCAGGACCAGGACAGCGATCAGCAGCACGCACAGGAACACCAGGGGCAGCAGCAACTTCCACAGCAACCTGAGACACAGAAATACAACACAAGGAATTATGGGTAACAGCAAATTACAGTACAAAAAAGAGGTTACAAAGTGATTTACAGGATGAAATGAAATAAAAGCTTTAAAATCAAGAGAAAGCTGAAGAAAACAAATGGATGTGCACTGATTTGGCTTCTCTAAGACTTTGCAGAAGGATGCTCCAGAGTCAGAATTAAAGCCTCTACTTAGAAATACCTCTATGGTAAATAACAGTGACCCTGGCATGTATTTAAAAGAGAATAAATACAAATAGTGACACAGAAGACTGTTTGGTGCTAAACAATCAACATGTGCACATAATGTATTAATAAACCAATAATAAACCGAAGTCTCTAGGAGCATCACATGTTGGGCTTCCTGTGTAATTCTCGGCTTTAGCTAAATGTGAAGAGTTTCGTTTTCATCGTCACGTTATTATAAAAAAGAAAACACATTACATTTATCTAAAGATTATAACCAAGTTAGCTAAGAAACATTAAATATCACAGTATTTCACCGGTACTACTCTTGTTAAGCTACAGCAGCCAGCGTACAGTGAAACGAAACAAGCTAACTACGCTGTGAAAATGAACAATTAGCATATTTCCCTTGTTCTTAGTGCTTTGTTGGAAAAGTAAAATATCTTACCTTGTTAATTCACACAAACAGTGGACCAGTTGATCGTGGCCCGACATCTTGACAACAGAAATTTAACAACACATCACCTTTCAACTTTATTCTTCTGCGTGTTCCTGCCGCTATTTATATGTATCTGGCGCCACCTACCGGCGAGGAGGTTTAACTGCACCGCCTTTCCAGCATTTTGCAAGAGTCAAATTATAAAGTTTACATTTATTTATACGTTTATAAATTGTACAAATAGTTAATTGAAATTGTTAGAAATAAAGCAGCAGGAGTATAATAATCCTGCTCCCTTTCAGCCATGTTGGCTGATCTATGCCCTCGATCTTTCAAAAAAAGTAAAGTTTAACTTCTAAATAAACACTGTAATCAATAGTGTCTCCCTACCCCCATGGTTTGAACAAACCTGTGACATTTCCAATCTGGATCCAGACATCATGAAGACTCTCTTGATTTTGTTTATTTTAATTAATCTGGACAAAGGATACTGCACAGAAACACTGTAAGTTCATTTGATTATTAGTTTTTCAAGGAAAGCAACAGTATTTAGTATCTAGTAACTGTTTTCCACTAAGAAAATGGGTTATGACACACTTATGCAAACACATATCCTCACACTGTGTACGTTGTCCTACATCTACAGGTGTATAAATTCTATTCTAGGTCAATGAATTTGTTCATATTGATACAATTTTAACTACAGCTACATACATGTACACCTCATGTTTGTACTCTGGCGTTGTCAATATTACAGGTGAATCATAGGGGGACGATTTATTTAACTGATGCCTTGTTTTCTTTATACTCAGCGACCAAGTTTTATCAATCACCCCAAAAACACAGGAACAAGTGGAAGTCTTGCAGAATGTGTCCACCCAATATGAGGTAAAAAAAAAAGAGGCAGTTTTATAACCAGTGATTGTTATTCCCCTGATTTTATTTCCTCCTGCAAATCATTATCCTTCATATTATCCTCATAGACAGCCTTATGGCAGCCTGTTTCACCTAATTACATCAAAGAAGAGACGCAAGTCCACCTGTTTGTTCCTGCAAACAGCTCAGAGATTGTCAAGAATCTGCTACAGCAACACACCATAACACATGAGTATGTCACTTGTCTAAAAAACATCCATGCATAAATCACCAAGGATTATATATTTCATGCAAGCTTTGCAGTCTGGTTACAGGTTTTGTTATTTACCCTTTATTTTTATCATAGGGTTTTACTGGCCAACACCAATGAGTTGATTGAAATG
Source organism: Lates japonicus (assembly GCA_033238685.1). Classification (NCBI taxonomy): domain Eukaryota; kingdom Metazoa; phylum Chordata; class Actinopteri; family Centropomidae; genus Lates; species Lates japonicus. The sequence goes on from BRZM01000110.1 coordinate 851,200, forward strand.
CAGACGAAAAATGACTCCACAGACCCACGAAGCAGCTCGACTTTCTACGAGAGATATCACAGTCTGGAGGATGTATGCTTGTCATCTTTACCGATCAACAAATTGAATATTTTTAACTTCACAAACCTGGATTTACTACAGGACTATTGGATTGCATTGCGCTGAAAGGTATAGATGTACAGTTGACATCCAAACATGCTGTTTCCATTTTAGATCTACTACTGGATAAACAGGACAATACAGGACAACCCCACCACAGTCAAGGCCATTCTCATTGGCTCCTCATATGAAAAGCAACCACTATATGCTCTAAAGGTACAGACATCAAACACCAAATAAACCGTAATGATTATAAAGATGCCTGCTGATAATTTAAAATGCCATGTATATGTTTTTGCTATTGCTCTTTCTCAGTTATCTCTAAATAACAGACCAAATAAGAAAGCAATATGGATCGACTGTGGGATCCATGCCAGAGAGTGGATTTCTCCTGCTTTCTGCTTATGGTTTGTACATTATGTGAGTACAGTTGATCTTGTGTCTATGGTAGTTTGGAGGTGGAAATGCCATTGAGTAACATTTTTGTTTGTTTTCACTAAAATCATTGTCCTTTCTCAATCAGTCTTTGTCATTTTACGGGCAAAACCAAGACATTACTAACATACTGGACAAAATGGATGTCTATATCCTGCCTGTTATGAACCCTGATGGATACAAATACACATGGACAACAGTAAGAACACATGGAACCAAAGTGATGCTTTGTATAGTGTATAAAAGAAGCAGTTTCAACTGAGGTCATGATTTGATTTTTTTTTTTTTTTTTGTCTGTTTCAGAACAGGATGTGGAGGAAGAACCGCTCCTCCAGCAGGAACAGCATTTGCATCGGAGTCGACCTCAACAGAAACTTTGATGCCAATTGGTGCAGTAAGTCATTCTTATTCTGTTTCATCATGCGGCCTGTATTGTATAGTATGAGGTAATGTGTTAATGTCCTTCCCAGCGGAGGGAGCCTCTCCTGATCCCTGCACTGAGATCTACTGCGGTGCGTTCCCCGAGTCGGAGCCGGAGACGGAGGCCGTGGCCAACTTCCTGCGTAGTCACAAGGATTCAGTTCAGCTCTACTTCACCATCCACTCCTACTCTCAGATGCTGCTCTTCCCGTTCTCCTGCACCTTCGATCAAGCAGAGAACCACTCAGACCTGGTGAATGGTTTGGGCTGAATAATCAAAGGATCCATCGATCCATCAGTAATAAGAGTTTTGGGAGAGAGTGGAAGTGTTTTACAGTCACAGCTTACATGTATTCTGAATGGGGTTAAACATATAAAGGCTCAGTTGTGGGATCCTTAAGTTCTACATTTCCACAGTTCCATGTTATGTAAATGTTTTCCTGTTTAAATAATCAGCTGCAGAGTATTTGTGGACTCTATACTGCATGGTACCTGTGAGTTACTGCAGTATGTCATGTCAAATTAGGTAATAGTTTCACTGGTACATAGATAATGAACAACTGTTCTTTCTAAATGTTTGTGTAAATGTGCATTTTTTCAAGCTTGAGATGGCCCAAGAAGCTGCCCAGAAAATCAGAAGATATTACAGGAACATCTATAAATATGGCTCTGGAGCAAAGACAATATGTAAGTAGGACTTATTTTTTCAAGCTTGGGTGATTCAGTTCCTCTCAAACTACATGAATAACGCTGTCATTTCTCCAGATCTGGCTCCTGGTGGTTCTGATGACTGGGCGTACAACCTCGGCATCAAATACTCCTTCACATTTGAGCTCCAGGACCGCGGGCGTTACGGCTTCCTCCTGCCACCGTCTCACATCGCCAAGGCCTGCAATGAAGCTCTGATTGCTGTGAAGACCATTGCTCTCAAGGTTATAGAGAAAACACAAGCTCAATCAACTCCTCTAACTGCTTGAGCAGTTACACCTGCCATACAGGATGAAAGTTCCATTTTTGTGAATGAAGCCTACAGGGAAGTATCAGTAAAAGCCTGTAAGAGCTACAATTACAGTACACAATGTAAGGGATATTATGGCTGTTATTAATGGTATTTTATGCTATAAGGAGATATATATTGCAGTATATAATATATATAATGGGTGTCTATTTTGCAGAAATCCTTTTGAATATTTGCATATATCATACACTTAATCATTTGAATGATGCAGACAAGTGGCTGCATTTTATTGATCTGTAAAACAAATAATAATAAACTGATTGAAGTTACAGATTAAACATCAGTGTCTTTCTTCTGTTTATTATTTATTACTTAGTACATGTGGTATTGGTGTGCACCCCATAGTATCTCCCTTGTAGACTGGATTCTTTATGAAGTTTCACATTGTCAGAATAATCGTTTTAATAATAAGTATTGACTGGTGAATGTTAATGTCATTACTATAAATACAATCATCAACATCAGTGTAGGTAACAAATGGTTGAATAACAGTTGTATTCTCTCCATTTGTCACCAGAACTACAACAATACATTAATTGTAAATAGAAAAGTCTATGTAATATTAATCAGAAACATAATGTTTATTGATAATCAATATTCATATGAGTATTGTTAGTAAATGTCTGGTTTCTCAGCGTTAAAGGAAACCAATTTTTCTGAAAAAAAAAAACCGCTTCCGGTGACAACTGTCAAAATAAAACCTAGCAACTGAGCAAACCATCATCTGTGTCATTTAATAATTACTAATACAAGTATTAATAATCATATAAGTGTATGGGCTTTATAAAAAAGCTTGGAGGAGACAGTAGAAAAGAAGCAATAGAAAAATAAATCAGTAGGTAAAAGCGCAGAGAGGATAGGCAGTTGGCGGTGTTGTAACACCCTGGAGTACAAACCTCCCTTTTAAACCACAGAAGAAGAACGGGACGTATGATGCGCACCCTCCGCCAATATGAAGGCACTCAGGGCAGTTTCTGCCTTTGATTTTAAAGAATAAGCCTTGTTATTTTTACAAGTGCTGAATCCACTGCCTGGACTAAAGTAGATGCGACACCGAAATAATATCCTGGGTGAGACGGTTGTTTTTTTTAAACACATTGTCCGGCAGACACGCTGCTGAAGGTGGCTTCAAGGCCCCGCGCTAACATAAAACATGAAGTCATTAGCTCTTTGGTTAACTAACTTTAGCATTAGCATCCATTTACTTGTTTTTTCAGCCATGCGGCATGCAAAATAATTATCGCTAGTCATTAACCGACTAAACATTTAAATCTCACGTACCTACGTATGAATAAAAGACACTTGTACAATAGCGTTCAAGTCGTGTAGTTAGCTAGGAACTTTAGCTAACCTCAAGCTAGCATGCTCGCTAGAAGTTAGCGCAGAGCAGCTGCACAGACAACAACAGAGCTAGTTATTTGCATGCGTTTATGTTTTGGATGTGCGGCTACCAATAGGAAAACTAAAACTGCAGACAGCCCAGTCTTTGAATTCTAGTTTTACACGAAAGTTGCTCAATCAAAATGAGCTTCTTAGTCGCAGTTTAGGGTGCTAGTATCTGTAGCCTTGCACTCGGAATGAATGAAGTGAGGGCTGGAAGTGAAACATTGCCACACTGCAAAGAGAGTTCAGTGGAGAGCAGTTTTATATATGTTGTTTTTTAATGATATTAGTCTATTATCTTTTATATAAGTGTTTACTGAACAGTCTTACTGAAGTTTTAGAGTGTGTAGTAAATAAGTGTTCTGATGCCGATGACTAGTCATGTGCATTTAACTAAGTACTGTTTGTCTTATTTCCAGTCCTGCAGAATGTCCAAGATCAGGCGGAAGGTAACAGTGGAGAATTCAAAAACCATATCTGACAGCAGCAGCAGCACCACAACCAGCAGCACCACCAACCCCGCCGCCCCTTCCCGCAGGCCCAGTGTGTTCGAAAGACTCGGTCCCAGTACTGGGAGTAATGCTGCAGATGTATGTATAGTCTAGACTGTTAAATACATCTGATATCCTCCTAGTCTCCCTACTGTGATGGCTGTCACAGTTCAGCCCGTGGATGTTGTTTTATCTCATCAGACTCATTTGTGTGTCCCTTTCAGAGTCACTGTAGAAATTGGTTGAAGACCGGTAATTGCAGTTACGGCAACACTTGTCGCTACACACATGGCACTCAGCCACGAGGCAAAGGATTTAGCTTCAGTCGGTAAGATGGCCTTGACACACTATTCCCTTCTATTGCCATGTGAATTTTGTTTCCTGAATTATATCCACATTGGATTAAATGTATTATCTATACAATAGCCTCACAACACATGTATGCTTTTTGTGTGTTTGTACATCTTAACGGAGCAGGTCAACCGAGAGACCCACAGGTGATTTGCGGGAGAGGATGAAGAATAAAAGACAGGATGTTGACCCAGAAAACCTGAAGCGAGACCTAGACGAGCCCACATCCCCCACAGCAAGAGTGAGTTCTCTGCTCTGTCTGTACTTATTTGCTGGTGGATGTGTAAGTGACGGCAGATTCTAGTGCCACTGCTGATGCTGAATCTGAAGCTGATTTGGATTTCAGATCGTGAATGTGTTTTTGAGCTCAGAACAAAAAACATTTAGTCTATGTAGAATAAAAAGCACGTGGTGCCAGGCAACATGTAGGTGTCATTCTAACATCAGTGTGCGTGTATCCATTTACAGCAGAGAGACTCCTCCAGAGGCCGACACAGGGAGAAGGAGGACATAAAGATTACAAAGGAGCGCACCCCAGCCAGTGAAGAAGAGCCCACAGAGTGGGAAGCCAACCGTGAAGGTTCATTAACTTCTTTTTATCGTTTAAAGGACAAGTGAAGTGATGATTTATTAATGTCTTAAAGGCTCTTTAGTTGATTTTATGGTTTGGGCGACATGGGCTTTGACTTGACAGATTCCTTTCTTTTCTTATAAAAGCTGGTATTTTTTGGATGACTTTCAGACTCGGATATCGGAGACTACGACTACGAGTTATCCCTAGAGATGAAACGCCAGAAGATTCAGCGTGAGCTGATGAAACTGGAGCAGGAGAACCTAGAAAAGAGGGAGGAGATTGTCATCAAGAAGGACGAGACCCCCACCAAAACAAGAACTACTTCCTTGCCAAAGGTAATGGTTTGTAGTCATTAGTTGGCTATGCAACCCAGTTTCCACTTTTTCCCTGATTTCATCCAGGGCAACTCACTTCACTCGTTGAAATAGAAGTCTACACGAGTGACTCTGATTTGAATTTCCACCTGTTCTTCCATCTCTGTCTCTCAGGCTTCCCCAGAGCAGTTAAGCTCTAAAGATTCACCCTCATCCAGGAAGTCCAGTGGCTCCCCAAAACACAAAAGTGGAACCAAAGGGCCAGGCTCTGGGAAGAAAGAGAAGAAGGCATCCATATCCTCACCTGTTTCAGAACCTGCCAGGTAGGGGTCTGTGAGTGGCCATTTGATCATTTGGCCATTTGTTTTCCTTTTGATGATTACAATTTGAGCCTTTTTCCATCTTCTTCCATCCAGGTCTTCAAAAGGGAGCCACAGTAAAAAGAAAGGGCCCCGTACGCCCAGTCCTCCTCCCCCAGTCCCCCTGGACCTTCCTCTGATGGGGAAGAAACACAAAGGCAAGCACAAAAACAAGGAGAAGTCTGAGGAGAAGCTGAAGGAAGGGAAGGATCGGGGACGAGATACAGAAAAACACAAAGAGAAGAAGGAAAAACGCAGGTACAGTGTGGAGTTAACCGCTAATGCAAACAAATTCTCTTCACTTATCTTCAGCTGTAATCCTCATTCTTTTGAATATATACTTACTGTTTACAGGGACCGATCAGACAGCTCCCACAAAGCCATGCGGTCCGTGACATCAGAGGAGCGTTCTAGTAGCGTGTCGTCTCCCTCCAGAGGTGCTTCACCCTCAGCCCGGAAGAAATCCACCTCTCCTAAAGCTTCGTCCCATAAAACCTCTGCAGTGGCCTCCCCTCCGCGCAGGTTAGCACTCTATTGTCTTCTTCGATAACGATCCATTTTCATAGCAGTACAGTTCAATGGCTGGACGTAATGCCTGTGAGGACCTAACTGTCTTTTCTCACTGCAGGTCTCCCTCTCCTCCACGCCACCAGCGCACCCCCGCACCACCCTTCCTCCCACTCCGGCTCCTCCGCCCAGCGGCACCTCTCCCCACGCCGACGCCATCCTCTCCAGCCTACCATCGGAGCAGCGCGGCGGCCTCTGCCTCCTCACCGCCGGGCTCCAGGCGCTCCCGACCGCCTCCGGCCTCCCACGCTACAACTCCTCACCCCACCGCCGATCTGACTGATCGAGCCCCGGCCGGCACTCCAGAGGGCGCGAGAGGAGTCGTGGGGACAGAGAGAGGAGTCCGCCCGCCCAGGAGCGCAGACATGAGCGCAGAGATGGTATCTTTATGTTCTCCTACTTTTGATAGGTTTTTGAAAATGTAAGCTGTTAAACTACCACTTGTTAAACTGGTGTGTCTCTTTCTCTAACAGATAGCCGCAGCTAGCGAGAGAAAGACAGTGTCCGTGACGACCGGGACTATGACTCTGAACAGGTCTCATCACGGGATGCTCGTGACGACCGGGAGGCCAGAGAGGCACGCGAGCGACGGGATGCTCGCGATCGAGGAAGGGAAACCACCCGAGACTCCCGCGACCACCGGGACAACAGGGACGGAAAGGACTCCAGAGAGAGCAGGACAGAGACCCGGTCCAGTCGAGAGTCCCTGGAGCGGCGGGACCGCGAACGGGAGCGAGAGAGGGACCCGGGAGAAGGAGAGGGAGAAGGACAGAGAGCGGGAGAAGGACAGAGAACGGGAGAGGAACGACGCCCACAGGAAGGAGGAGACGGTTCAGGACGACAGGAGTTACGGGAGAGGTCATGGGCGTGACGATGGCGGGAGGGCTGAGGGGAGGATGGAGAACAGGACAGACAGAGCTGAGAGGAACGGGCGAGGGAGAGGGCGTGGTAACGAAACATCTGATAAAGGCAAGAACTGACATTACATCCAGCTTCTGTTCAATCTGTAGCTGTAAGATAAACTTTAAACTCTAAATCTAATCTGTACTCTCCTTTTTATCTCCTGTCAGGCTCAAACAGAAACTCCCGGGGTTCCCAACTGGAAAGCAGCCACGACAACTGGGAGTCGCGGAGCAGTGGGGTGCGTGAGCGGAGCGTGGAGAGGAGCACAGATCGCAGCGCTACTGAAAGAAGCTCCGAGAGGGGCTCAGACCGAGATCGCTATGAGGGCGACAGAAGTAGAGAGCAGGCCCGGGATTCCTCCTATGACAGGAGAGGAGGGCACGCAGAGCGGGATCGCCGAGACAACAGAGAGAGAGGTGGGGGTTTAGGTTTGCCTTACTTGAATCAGAAACCACGTAGAGAGTATTGTATGATTGATTTTTTTATTTTAATTTGTTAAGCTAAGTTTTTTTACTTTCTGTTTTTCCAGATCAAAGAGCAGCTTCTCCAAACAGACACCAGGGGAGGTCAGAGGACTCTGAGAGGGAGGAGAGGAGGGAGGAGCGCAGGACAGACCGAGTGGAGGAGAGACGGGACGACCGGACCCGCGACCGAGAGCGAGAGAGAGACAGGGAGAGGGACAGGGAGCGGGAGCGAGAAAAAGAGAAGGACAGGGAGCGAGAGCGGGAGAGGGAAAAGGAGCGAGAGAAGGAGAGGGAGGCCGCAGAGAGGGAGCGGGCCAGGGAGCGGGAGCGGGAGCGGGAACGAGAGAGGGAGCGAGAGCGGGAGAGGGAGCGCGAGAGGGAGAGGGAGCGCGAGGAGCGGGAGAGGGAGAGGGAGAGGAAGGAGCGAGAACGGGAGAGGGAGAGAGAGAGGGAGCAGCGGGAGCGCGAGAGGCAGCGGGAGTGGGAGGAGAGGGAGAGGGGTAGGGAGGAGAGGCGGGAGAGGAGAGAGGACACCAGGGAAGACCGGTCTGTTCGAGAAACCCGGGACGATCGCAAGACAAGGCATGTATCTGCCTAACTTATTTTCAGGTTTTCATTAATATCAAAAATTTTGTTTTATTTCCACGGTATTCAAACTGTACAGGTGGTAAAGGAATGAAATTAGCTTTTTGTTAAACCTATACCTTCCTCTCCTTTTAGTCGGAAAAGGCCCAGGGTGGAGAGCAGCCCCAGCCCCCGTTCCTCACCCAAGCGGGCAACGCGTGACCTCAGTCCGGCGGACAGCGACGGCTACAACAGCGCAGAAGACAAAAGTGAGCGCCCGATTGGCCGAGGGCAGGCCAAGCTCCACCCACAGCCCCTCCTCCCCAGCCCAGTGTGTCCGCCTCCATCTGACAGTAGGGAAATTCTTCTTGAAAGGACACACTCCTGTTTAATGGGGAATGCACCTCTTGTATAATGCTCACCCTGAAATGCACTGTTGACTATTTAAACTTTTAGTTTTCTTTGGTATAGTTTGTAAATTATCTTGCCTACATGCCTTGTCTTTTTATTTCACACGTTCCATTATTGGCAGTCCCTTGCATTGTTAACTTAAATTAAAAGTACCATAACATGATATTTTACCCTCTAACAACAGCAGATACCTCCTGTGGTTGCCCAGAAATGGCACATGGAGGCAGGCTGTTATTTGGCTGATTATTTTCATGTTTAATGTGGTTATGTGACTGTTTCATCTACATGTACAGGTAGCGATAAGCATCGTCTGCTGAGCCAGGTGGTGCGGCCACAGGAACCCTTGTTGCGTTCTCCGCCGAGAGCCGCTCCATCCGACGACAAGCTCAGTCACTGGAAGGATGAGGAGCGCAGAGGAGCCGGGGACAAAAGGGAAGCACGCGGTCGCCACGAGGACCTGGAGTCTCGCGGGGAACGCGGCAGAGGAGGCGACAGGCGAGGAGACCACCTCTCAGACGGCCCGTCAGACTCCCGTGCAGAGGCAGAGACCAGCGAGAGTCCACGCCGCCTCCTCCTTCAGCCCTCAGCGCCGGCAGCGAAGACAGAGACACCGCCGGCTCCCAGTCCCACGAGGAGGGCAAAAAGAAGACAAAGTCGCAGAGGAAGGGGCTGAAGAAGGGTCGCAAAGATGAGGAGGTTGGCAGTGGCAACAGTCTGGCAGCTATCGGGGACCGTTTCAACCCCGAGCCCCCAACCGGTGCTTCTTCAGATGGACCTCCACCCTTGCACTCCCCCAGGAAAGTAGCCAAGAGGAAGGCGCTTGATCGAAAGAGGAAACGGTCGCGAGGAGGAGAATCTGATGTATCTGAGGAGGATACTTCAGCTCATCAGCCACACAGTAAGAGAAAGAGAGGTCCCAGGACCCCACCGCCGTCGATGAGGCCTGAGCACCGCGGAACCGGAGGCAACGCAGAGCCGTCTCCACTGTCCAAAATGGACAACTTCAGTGACTGGTCAGATGAGGAGGTCACGGACAGAGGAGGAGGACAGCTGGAAACACAAGCTCCTCTGGCTCCTGCTGAGCCTCTTAGGAGAGGTAGCGGTCCCAGGTTGGGCAGGGACAGGGAGAGGTGCAACCCCCCGCCCATCGCCCCCCTGCTCCCCCAGGATCCCCCGATGCTGCTGCAGACTCTGACCCCACAGCCCCTCATGTCCCAGCCCCTGCTCCGCAAGCCTCCTCCGGAGCAGACGCGCAGCAGCAGCATGGGGAGCAACCAGAGCCGCACGTCATCCCGACGCCTGCGGTCACCCTCCAATGAGTCAGCCCACCGAGAGGACCCACAGGGCCCGCGATCCCGTCGGGGAAGGCTGCAGGGCACCAACTCCCGTGACCGCGATCGAGAGAGAGAACGAGAACGAGAGAGGGAAAGGGAGAGAGAGCGCGAGAGAGAGAGGCCGGTTGTAAATGACCCTCCTGGGGCCGAGAGGAAATCTCGAATTGACCAGTTGAGGAGAGGGGAGCCCAGCCGCAGCACCTCATCAGGTAAATACACACTCATACACACATATGGAATCATTATATTACAATCGTTACTACGACTACTCAGTTAAAACTTTGAACTCTTACACCTCTCTCTGTTGTCTTACAGACCGGCAGGATTCACGCAGCCACAGCTCCAGACGCAGCTCTCCTGACTCTGAGAGGCAGACCAGGTCCAGGTCCCGCGCCGGCTCCTACGACAGTCGAGAACGGGAGAGGGACAGGGAGCCGTTTGAGCGCGAGCGGGAACGAGAACGAAAGGACCTCCGGCCTCAGCAGCAGCAACAGCAGCAGCAGCCCCTGCTCCTCCAACAGCCCCTCCAGCAACAGAGAGACTGGGAGCCCGAACCTAGAGACTGGCCCAGCAGGGGACGGGAGCCCCTGCTCATGCGCCCCGGCCGCGAGCCTCTCCTGAGGGAGCGGGACATCAGGGACAGGGAACGCTTACTCCCCGAAGGACTCCTCCAGCAGCACGAACGGGAGCGGGAGCGAGACGGCAGAGGTGAGAGAGCCGGCGATCGAGAGAGAGAGAGGATGATGATGATGGACCTGCCGCCTCACGGCGACTCCAGGGCTCCAGGACGAGGGGACCTGAGGGGAGAAATGAGAGGAGACCTGCGAGGGGACATGATGAGGCAGGACAGGGGCGACTACGAACCTCTGCTGCCAAGAGAAGCCTTCAGCCCTCCTGAGCCTGAGAAGGCAAGCAACAGTCACCATCTCATGGGAGAGCAACGGGAACGGGAGCTGGAAAAGGCAGACAGCATCGACGGTAAGAAGATGAAAGCATTTTAATTTTAGTGTCACTTTTTCCCATTTTTCCAGCATGGGTTTACTGGAATCTGCATGTGCTGTGTTCTCAGGAGATGATGATGGTAAGGAAGATGATGGCCAGTCAGTCGCATCAGTTGGAGAGGAGTACGAACCAATCAGTGATGACGAGCTGGATGAAATTCTGGCTGATAGCCAGAAGAAAGAGGATCAGCAGGACGATGAAAAAATTACAGGTACCACCGTGTGTTTAGCTGTATAATCAGAAACACTCATATACATATTTATATTTGTAAACAATAAAACATATTGGATGTACCTTGTAAAATTAAACCTCTACTGTTACATCCTGACAGGTCCTCTGGATGTGATCGATGTGGACTGGTCCAGCCTCATGCCCAAACAGAAGCAGGAACCCCGGGCTGCAGGGGCAGCATTGCTCCGGTTCACCCCAGGGGCCGTGCTTCTCCGGGCCGGCATCTCCAAGCGACTCGCTGGTCCTGAGCTCCTCGAGCAAGTCAGAGAGGTGTGCAAGTCTGAGCTGGACGACCCTAAAGGTGAGAGTCGACCACAGTTTATGATGAGGATAATGGTAACAGCCAGGATTCCTGACAATTTTAGCCTGTTTTGTGTGATACGTTGTCTGAAACTGACTTTCACCTCCATCTTGCCAGATGCTGACAAGTTGTTTGAGCATGACCTCGGGGCCTTGAACATGGCGGCCCTGAACAGGCGGGTGGAGAGGGCAGGTTTACTTAGCAACCTCGGGCCCTGCTGCAAGGCCCTGTGTGCCCGCAGGGACTTTGCCATCCGCCGGCAGCTGTTAAAAAATGACAAGGTAGATGCCATCCAGTCACTGACATAAACGTGATCTTAGCTCAAAGGCTTAGAGTTTAACAGAGTTGTTAAAAGAAATCTCTTAATCTTCTCTTCCTCAGGGCCTAACAAAGCAGTACCCAACCACACCTGTAGTAGACAACGAGCTGCTGCAGATGAGCATGCGTCTCTTCAGAAGGACCATGACTGGCCAGGCCACGGCCCCAGAAAGGTCTGACAGCGGTTCGGCACCAGCAGCCGAAGCCGCTGCAGCTGGTGGTGGTAGTAGTAAGCTCAGCACAGCGCAGCCTGAGGTGTGTGTGTCCTGAAAGAAATGGGCTTAGTGAGTTAAAGACATACAGGTGAATGCCTCTGAGCCTTCACTTCTTCTGGCCCCTAACTGTCCGTTTCTCTCGTTCCCATTTCATTACATACATAGCCTTTTTAGACGAGAGAGGAAATAAAGAAAAGTTGTGAATCTCTCAGTTACGCTTTACATGTTCTGGATGATCTGCAAGTGCTGTGCCATAGACTACCGGACATTCTAGCCTATGGAGGTGTGTAATGAACCCTGTACGAGACACATAAAACACCTAAAATGACTTCATGTTTTTTTGTGCATTACAGTGTTTTAGAGCAGCTTTTTAATTGTCCATTTCACCTGCCTAACCAAGTTCAAATGACTGTTTTGTTTTCATATATTGTGCATTGGTTACTACAACTGTGCATTAAAATGCTTAGATGTTGATTTTTGTAACGGGTCTTTTGCTTTGTATGAAGTGACTGTCCAGCCTTCGAATAATGTGACACTTGATGTTGTTTATTACTATTTTTGTTTACATCATATCACAAAATATATCTGCAGAACAAATCTATAGCATTTGCTGCAGAGAGGTTACTGACCAGCAACACTGAAACTGAAACATCCTGCCGGGACTTGAACGAACGTTTCTCATGAATGAGCACTGCCAAACTATTCCCTCACTGAATGTATGTTGTTACAGCTGTTAAGTCTGTGGAAACATTATTGCTTGATGTGTTTGTTTTGAATAGTTTGGCAATGTCTCCCTGAAATGAACTGAATGACGTGAGTGCAGAGAACACTATAGACTGCAGAACACCAGATCTTCAACACTGCCATGTGGAAGTCCTCTCCTTCACCAGCCCACACCACCCAAAAAAGGAGCCAAAATGCTCCCGATAGGAAAAGACACTAGAGTGCTTAGGTAAAAATGACTGAAAATTAATTTGAGCTTCACATCTCAGTTCTGTGTCCCACTGGTTGACCGTCCAGAGTCATAATAAAAAGACTTGTACAGGTGGATAAGCTGAAGCTCTTGGATATGCTTGTATTGAAAAGAGCGGGTTGTGCATGCTTTGAGTGCTGGGACAGAAATTCAATGGACAAACCAGCTTAAGTGTTGCACTGAACAGCTTAAAGAACAGAATAAACATGGGAAAAAGGCTGTTATCTTAGAGACCTGGATTCAACATGACACCTCCTCCTGGCCATGCAACTGTGACTTGAGTGACGTTACAGACATGGAGAGATTGGGCTCTGATGAAGCCCACTGTCTTTAAGTCTATGATGTTGGAAGACACTTTTCCTACTCCATGTTTCTTTGCCAAGGTGTTCAAGATATCTGGTTTAATGCTGTATTTTTTTTTTTTTATAATTTGTTTTGTTTTTTTCCTACTGTAAAATAAATGTAGAGTGACATTTTTAAATTGTAATGACATTTTGCCAAATAAGGACAACTGGGGACCTGAAGAAATTCAAATTTAGTGCTAGTTTACCAGATAATTACTATAAGGAGAGCTATGAAGCTGTGAACTTTTCAGGTAAGTGTTGGACTTGACATATAACCACCTTGGGGTTGTGTTCCCTTTGTTAATGAGTCTTTTGTTAAAAATGTCCTAGAGAGGAAGTGCTACATCTAGGATCTTTGGCAAAGAGATATCTATTTTAAGCCTTGACACAAAGTTTTAATTTCTCTTTGAGGAAATAGAGTTTTATAATTTTGCAGTTATTTTTGTTATTTAATATCAGGGTTTGGCTAAGGCCAACAGAAAGAGAGCTACTCTCATATCTGGTCAAATACCTTCTGATGATCCTAACACAAAATAAAAGTAATCTATTGTGAATGGCTGAAAGCCTCATGTTCTGTCTTAAGCTGGCTTTGTACAATGAATGAGTGAATTTTTGTAAATTATTACTGCATACCAAACTTTATATGTTGATAAAGAAAAGAAACTGACACAAGCAGAATAGAGACTTAAATATAAATACTACCCATATGTAACATTTATTTCTTTTATGCTTTGTTTAAATAGTCTGATACACAAAAAAAGAAAACTTCTCACAGTTTTCGTTATTTTAAAAATCTCACATATTTACACATATTTATAAAATTCTATTCAACAATCCTTTTCTCGGAAGTGTATTTCATTTTCGTTTTTTTCAGATTGCACGCTGGTGAAGTCTGCCCTCTTCATCAATACAAATAACTTGAAAATGCGATATATCAACACTGGGAACCTTGTACCGCTGTAGTTGACGGGCATCATTTTAAAACGAACCGGTTTCCTTTACCCACAATTCTCGGCTTTTGGTCCGTCCTTCCGACTTCCGCCTCAAGCAAAAGCCGATGTGAGTATTTTCTTCGGAAATTATATTTCTACAATCTAACGCCATCCTGCCTTATTAACGCCATAATTCACACAACATCACGTATAGATATACATATTAATGTTGCATTGTTGTTTCTATGAGGTTTTTGAAGTAGATGAACATGTTAAAAGATGATTAAAAACGACGAATGGTAGCGCTCCGATTGACTAAGCCGGGGTGGCTCCAAATAGCCATGGTGGCTATTTTGTGCTAGTACTGCCTGAACTAGAAATTATGATATATTGCTTGAAGAATAAAACACCACTGTTACTCTGAATTGCGGCTTGTTTCAACATATTGCTGTGTATTTTAGCCTTTAGCCTGCGGGTTTGTTTGCGCTAAGTTAGCTTACGCTTTTTGGTGTAGTAAAATGGTGCCAGGTTGAAGTTTGCAGATAAACATTTTCTCGTCAAAATAGCGAAGCTCGTGGTGCTGTTTTGCCAGCGTGGGTTGGTGTAGCGAAGATTTAGCAATTCCTAGGAAGGTTCACGTGACCAAATAATATAACAATAACCCAAATGTGTTGTTTATAGATGGCCCCAACCAAGAAAGGAGAGAAAAAGAAGGGGCGTTCAGCCATCAACGAGGTGGTGACCAGAGAGTACACCATCAATGTCCACAAGCGCATCCATGGAGTGTGAGTACTGTAACAACACAAGAGGCTGCGGCCATAAAATTGTTACCCTCAGAACCAATGAAATGACATTAGTCACATCTTCTGATGGAGCATGTGTTGGATGAATAAAGTTAAATGTCACCCTTGGAGATGAATGATTCTGTGGTATTAATGCTGTTGTGGTCTTGCAGGAGCTTCAAGAAGAGGGCTCCCCGTGCCATCAAGGAGATCCGCAAGTTCGCCATGAAGGAGATGGGAACTCCTGATGTGCGCATTGACACTCGCCTCAACAAGGCAGTGTGGAGCAAGGGTGTCAGGTGAGATGCGCTGTTGATTCTCATGAGCTAAAGCACACTGCCAAGTAGGGCTAAATTAATTGACTGACTGCAGAAGTACAAACCTGCTTTCACTGTATAGGCAGGGGAAGGTGATGGTTTGTCGGGCGTTTCAGTGAGATTTTCTGTTTTGTGCACCATGTGAGCTACAGGTTTTACTTTGCTTCACTGGCTGGCCACAAGCTTGAATTTAGGACATGTATGCATTACATGAAGCTCTAATATGTTGTTTAAGAAATTGTGAATAACAGCTCAGACATGATGTGCCTTCTGTAGACGATGGAGACAGATGCATAGAAACGCAATATAGTCTGAATGCTGTGCTTAATTAATATATTAGATAACTGGAGGATTTAGTGTGAGTTGAGTGAGTTGTACTGTCAGCAAGGAAAGAGAAGAAGTCACTGCTGTCAGGTTACTGTCTGCATATATTGGATGCAACATTTTCAATACTTTTTAGGATGAATATAGATTAATCAAAGGGTCAGCTGTTCATAATTCAGGTTTTTAGTTTTTCCCTGAAGTTCCCAGGATCTGAACGTGGATTTTGTACACAAAGCGAGGGCAGTGTCTGCTTTGGTTCTGACCTCTCGTTGGTTGTGATGTTTCCTTAGGTCACATAGTTTTTCACACTAATGAAGAAATAGAAATGTTTTGACACTCAGACTCCCAACATGTACATAAACCCGGAGCTGTAACACATCTGCTGGCCAGTGTAAATGTTGCAGCAACATACCAGCTTGCAGCTAAGATGGTAACCGTTGTGTTGTTGTTGTGCAGGAACGTGCCGTACAGGATACGCGTACGGCTGTCCAGGAAGCGTAATGAGGACGAGGACTCCCCCAACAAACTGTACACCCTGGTCACATACGTTCCTGTCACCACATGCAAAGGTAAACATGCTGGTCAAGGACTTAATCATTCAAATAATGAAACCATAAAGACATTTTGTTTTTAACCATCCTTTTTTTTCCTTCTACAGGTCTGCAGACAGTCAATGTTGATGAAAACTAAATTTGTCCCCTCTGCGAGTGGAATAAATGAATAAAAGGAGCTCTCGTGTTGTGTCTTTATTTCTGCTTTTGCACTAAACTGAAGCTTTAATTTGGGTTTGGTCTTAGGTTTGGATTTATAGTTATATTATTAATGTTCCGCGACAGAGGAATGAGAAACGGTATCCAACATAATAATATACCCTTGTGTTGCTTGACCTTTAACCCCTCACTCTGGGTAATACTTCATGTTAACATGGTTATTAAGAAGACTATAATTTTCTTTTTGTCCTTAAGGACTGGTATTATGGAATCTTTTATGGCACACAATAAGGGGAATATTTGTTTTCTAATACAATTGGGATGCTTTGTTCTCAGGTATCAGACAGAGATCACAGATGTATCATAATAAGCTGTTAGGTGATTAACATTACAGCTGGACACTGGCTGTTGAGAAGAATCTGACAAGGGATACATTTTTGTCATTACTAAGTCAGATCTAATCATTTTTATGAAGTATATAATTTAAGGGGGAAGAAATAAGTGCTATTGCAGTGCGTTAGCATGGAGCAGCTGACATACACTGTGCCTCTCATTAGCCATGTGCTTGGAAATACGGTTATCTATATCCCAGCAAAATCATCATGTCTGCAGTCTTAAGTATCCTAGTTGTTTATCACAATCTAGAGCTGATTTATTTGTCCCTAGATGGCATTATCACTATAAAGAGACCAGATGAAATTGACGGATTAAAATAGGGGCAGGGGAAATGTAATGAAAAGCTGTGACGCCACCATATCGCCACCAGGGGGAGCTACTTGTTTTGTCAGCAGTCGGATGTTGTGAAGAGCAGGGTCGCAGCGGGCTAGACGCTATGGCATCGTCCAACATTTTCTCCGGAGTTTGTGCGGCTGTGAAGTAGTTGTAACTCAACAAAAAGGTGAGATGAAGGTGCTCTGGCGCTGTGTCGCTGTTGACATGTTGAATTAACCTCGCTGAGAAAGAGTAGCGTGCTTCAAGTTGTCTGCTTCGTGTCTGCTGACTGTCTGGGAGGGACAGGTGTGGCTAGCTGGCAGGCTAACTACGTCAACTGACCACTTAGCTAGATTAAACGTAGTTAATGGTAGCAGCTGTATTTGAACAAGCTAATGTTGGTCGTTGGTAGCTAACCATAATAAACTAACTTGAAGTAGTAACGTTAGCTTTTGGCTTTATATAATATCCATTTAATAGCTAATCAAGGAGACTTCTCCAGCTAGTCGTTTAACTTGACACGCAGATAACGGTAGGTGTTAGCTAAGCTTTACCGTTACGTGATTTGGTTTGTTTACAACCGACACGCTAGTATTAGCAGTAACAATATTTAAGCTAACAGCTAGCTAGTCAGGTACAGTCTTGAGCCAGCTGTCCGTCTTCGTGTCCAGGGTGGGAGCGCCGCTCAGTGTTTCCATGGCCGTCGGCTGATGTGCGAAGCGATGCGGCACCACTGGCTGCTCCTCGGGGCTTGCGGCTGGGTGCTGCTCATCCTCATGTTTGTCAGCAAGTTCATCAGCTTCAGAGCTGTGGATGGTAAGAGGCTGTTTCTTATTTAGGTTGCTGCAGGCTGTCACATTAGGGGTTAAAATAACCACCCTGTCTAACGTGTTATTTGCAGATTATGGAGAGAGGGTTGGTGGTCAGAGTTGGACTGTGCCAGGCACCAAAGTGGTTAAACCCATCCCTGTTTCCAGCCCAGAAAAACCTGTTCCAAAGCCATCAAATCAGGTGACTGATACTGCTTATTGCTAGGGGTACTCCATCATCAACAAAGCCTCTGCAACAATAAGGCCATCACATCAAAAAGATGGCTGTCAGTCACACGTGTTGTGTCTTTGTGTGTCTCAGCCCTCAGCAGTACCCACAGCGGCAGACTGGCAGTCAGTAGCTGACAAACGAATCGAGCTGCTCTCAACTGTGTGTAAGAACAGCAGCCTCAGGAATTTGACTCATGTCTACATCAGCAAGTTCGTCCTGGACCGCATCTTTGTCTGCGACAAACACAAGATCTTGTTCTGCCAGACGCCTAAAGTGGGCAACACGCAGTGGAAGAAGGTCCTCATTGTGCTCAATGGTAAGTATGGACCAGATGATGGTAATAACAGCACATTTACTATAATGACAGGGAATGGCTGAGAAACACCAGCTGTGATTTTGCGAGTTAGCTGTACAAAAAGCATGTCATAATCATTCTAAGAATTAAATTACACTTTATGACTGGAGGTCTGTTTGTTTCCTTGGCTAATTAAATTAATGATTTATGTTGTTGTTGGCAGGAGCGTTCTCCACTGTGGAGGAGATCCCAGAAAACCTTGTTCATGACCATGAGAAAAACGGCCTGCCCCGCCTCTCGTCGCTCACGCCGCAGGACATAACTCACAGGTTAGTTTGGAGTTGCTGTGATAAATGTGGCCCAGTTAGCGGGATGATTTGAGTTTTTACGATGGTCAACAAGAGTACAGAGATGTCTGAAGTCTTCTGTGATAGTTCAGCCAATACAGAATAAGTATTCACTCCTGAATCCCTGCTCTTTTCCTCCACAGATTAAACACCTACTTTAAGTTTTTCATCGTGAGAGATCCCTTTGAGCGCCTGATTTCTGCGTTCAAGGACAAGTTTGTGAAGAACCCACGCTTTGAGCCTTGGTACAAGCATGACATCGCTCCAGCCATCATCCGTAAGTACCGCAAGAGCCACCGTGACAGCGACCTCGCCGCCTCCGGGCTGCACTTTGAAGACTTTGTGCGCTATTTGGGCGACGTAGAGGGCCGCCGCCGCATGGACCGACAGTTCGGCGAGCACATAATTCACTGGGTGACTTACGCAGAGCTGTGCGCGCCATGTGAAATACAGTACAGCGCGGTCGGCCACCACGAGACGCTGGAGCAAGACGCCCCCTACATCCTCAAAGCAGCGGGCATCGACCAGCTGGTGTCCTACCCGGCCATTCCTCCAGGCATCACCCGCTACAACAGGACCAAGGTGGAGCACTACTTCTCAGGCATCAGCAAGCGAGACATCAGGCGTCTCTACGCACGTTACCAGGGTGACTTTAATCTGTTTGGCTACCCAAGCCCTGACTTTCTACTGAACTAAAATGATTAACACTGACTAAAAGACATGTTTTCATATAAAATCCTCTCGACATCTTTGGTTTACTGAGACAGAGATGTATCGTAGCTGACTGTGTGCAACAAAACTGGCAGGCCTGAAAGGCTTGAATGCAGTAACTGGCACACTGTAATGTCTTTGTTCTTATTTTAAGCACTTTTGTTGGAAGAACTGACAGGCTGTTACGATGTTATTTGTAGTCGCTGAAAAAGTGCTGCCTAATATTCTGATATTTAACAGTGCTTTTATGGAGGCAGGAGCTGTAACTGATAAACACGTCGTCAGCACCATGGCGCAGTGAAAGAAAGCGTTGCTGTGTCCAGGCAACACAATCACAAAATGAGCTTCAGCAGCGACAAAAGCTGCAGAATCCATCACTTTGTGTTGGAAAAGGGTCAATAGAAAGATCAAATACAGGTACAGGTCAAAAGGAGAACACATTTGCTAACTTATATTTGATGTTTATGACTGAATTATATGTCAAAGAGGTGTACTCTGTAATACCAGGGATACAGGCCCGTTACCCTGTAATGTAGCTATTATATTGCACTGTATGGATCACCCGTTTCAACGACTCATCCTGTCAACGAAAGCTATGAACAGTGCTTTGCGTTTTGGACATGTTGTGTCAAATGTGTCTTTTCTGTACTTCTTGCTGTCATGCTAGACATTTGCCAAGACGGTCTGTATCAGGGACACTAAAATGTTAGGACAGTGAACAGGACTGATTGCGACCATTTTTCATTGATATTTTTTTGAGCTAAATCAGAATTAACTTTTTATATTTTCTTTATATTTTCATTGATTTTTCCTTCATGCAAGGCACATTAATGTCATGTAAGACAGTGAATTGCTCTTCAAATCTCACGAAATAATCAATCAAAATGGTCAAAAAAATTAACTGTCACCCTCAGACGAAGACCTTGGTTGTTCCCTGATCCATACTGTAGCCATTGTTCTGCCTTTTTGACTCCATTTATTCAGATGTTAACGGCACTTGAACTTTGAAGGAAAAAGTTGGCACTGGATTTTAAAGGATCATTTTTCTATCAGAAATGTACTGTGTAAATGTTCTTAACATGACTTGCAACTCAACATTTGTATTACATGTTGCTATTTATAATATTATTAACTTGCTGACAAGTGGCACAAAAAAGTGTCTCGGTTGTAAGACAGTACTGCCTCCCTGTAAACACCTGGTGACCTTTTTTGGACAGGTGGTTGCAATACAAGGACAACACTAGTTGGTAATAAAGTTCTATGTGAAATAAAAGAACATGTGCTCTTTCTCTGCTGGATATTCTCCCCCTTGATCACTGCATTTAAGGGAAACAGTTGCTGCAATAAATCAAATATCCACAAGGTGGCAGTAAATCATTTAAAATTTGACTGCTTAGTCACAAAGCTTCAAACCTTGCTGAACCTCTAATGTCAACACGACTGTTGAACTGTTGAATTGACACATGAAACATAGAAATAGGGGCAAAACAATGACTTCATGGCCGTATATCAGCAGCAAACATTCAAATCCTGAAGGGAGAGGGATGGGATTTACATTATCAGTGTCATCTGTACAAGCTCACCTTATAGCAGATAGATTTAAGTTGATTTACAGAGCTTAAGCGATAGTTAAGTGTCTTAAGTATAACCCTGAGTGTTAAGGCTTTGCGCTTGTGCATGCTCATGTGTGCGTGTGTGTGTGTCTCCCCACCAATCACCACATCCTGCCTAACTGGTTTGTCCTGCCATGACATTTGAATGTTCGAGTTGAAGTTTGTTTAACCAACAGATCAGCTTTGTCTGTTTGAACGTTTCATTGTGGAGTTGTGATAAATAACTGAAACACTGCAGCTGAACATTTCTCCCTCTCTGCAGTGGACTTGCCTGCGCTCCTTTTAACACACACTTTTACACAGCCTCTTATTTTGGTATTGTTAGTTAAAGATCCAGGGCTTGTAAAATGCCAATGCATTTTAAAAAGTTCTTTATTTAGCTCCTCTAGCATATAACGTATACTATACTACATATAGCTATATACCCGTGGGTGCACTGCTAACAGGCCTTTTAAGAATTCAGTATCCTGTACATTGATTTGTCTTGATGGGAAGCAGAAGCTGCATCTCAGGCTGAGTACAGACTGCCTACTTTGACTGAACTCTAACCAATTTCATGTTATTAAGGAAGTAAACTAATACTGGCAAATCATCACTGACAAAGTACTCAAATGAAAAACATGTTGTGATAAAATATTATTTAGTTATATATCACTGTTTTAAGAGGACACATAGTGAAACATCCCATCAAACATCAAACATCCCTTAAAAGCCAGTATCATGCATTTGGCTTCAATTAAATCATTTTATTTGTTCCTTGTGTCCCATGCTGCTCCAGAGACTCCACTCTAGAGTCCACTGCTCTAACATACACAACATCACTCCTGAGATTGCTCACTTGCCACACCCATGATTACCAATATTGACACTGAAGTCTCAGATGCGCATGTCCACAAGGATGCTGTGTGGTGGGGGGTCCGCTCCTGTCTGCCTCCATTTATCTCCACGGCCTTGCTGCATGTGTGAACAGAATTTACTCTAATATGGAGGTTTATATCAGAGAGTAGAGTCAGTAAGGAATAGTGCATTAAAGCATTTTAAAGAAATCTCGGTATCCATGCTTTTTATATCGAGGCCCAGCCCTTTTCTTTCTGTGAGAAGCCGACCGGCTTCCTGTGTTTGTGCGGTTCTAAATCAAAGCTGCGTCAAGCTCGACGCAAGCAGGTAGGATAAAACCGGAAATCACCCAGTTTGACTATCAACATAAAAGGAAAATCGACTAATAGACGCTCTGATTTGACATGATTTTATTTGGCAAATTTTGTTGATAATGTAGGTGGTGGAGAGGAGTTACAGTTACCAATTTAAATAATGTAGTCATATTTAAGTACTGTATTTAATTACAGTGTTTTTTCGAATTCTTGTAGGCTCCATTTATGCTACTTATATTGTTACTTCTTACTTCACTGTATTTACTTGAGAGCTTGTTATACTAACTATAATCGGCAAATTAATTATTATGCATTGTTATGGATTATAAAGTGCTTCAAATTAAGTATAAGTATATATATTAATGATTCATTAATTACAATCCAATACTATAATATATACTGTACAGACAGTATAGTTCTCCGCAATGAGTTTTTAATTTCTGATACTTTAAACACATTTTGCTCATAGTTCATTTCTTTAAGTAACATTTTATCTGGGTATTTTTACACAGTGATACTGTCAGTATTACCTATGGTAAAAATATGATTACATCTTTTCAGGCGTCGTGGCCATATACAGGCCAATGGCTCTGAATATAAGCTAAGGAAACAATTACTATATTGTTTGCGTTCATATTTGATTCCTCTTTCAGTGTAATCCCACACAGCTGCTTGGAAACGATGAAAGTGGGGCCTTTATATTGAAAGTCTTCAGCGGAAGGCTAAGCTTCCGGGCTAGCTTGACACCAGTGGCACAAGCCGAGAGAGAGCGGACAGGGAGCCCGCTGCTGCCACCTCAACATGGAGTAGCGAGACTCCAGCATTTACAGCTAAGAAGCGGATCCCATAGAGAGGAATACGAGACGGCCTCTGTTTAATTCATCCGCCGAAGAGCCCGCAAATGATACAGCGGCACACATTTCTTGTAAACGCAAAGGAAAGCTCGGCTTTTGTTTGAAAGATGGCGAACGACTCTCCAGCTAAAAGTCTAGTAGACATAGACTTGGCTTCATTGCGGGTGAGTGCTGCCGAACCGAGCCTCTGTGTGTGTGTTTTTTTTGTTGTTTTGCTGTCTTTTATTTAAGATTTCTCGATAAAACACACGTCCTTTTGTGTGGCTAACATTAGCAAGTTTTAACCTGTTCTCCAACGTCCCTTCTTGTTAGAGCTGAAGTATTGAAAATGACCGCTGAGCCATAGCGAGGTGTTGCCAGTGTCTGGTTTTCCTTTGTTCGAGATGCATTTGGCATGTAGGGTAGACCAGGGCGCAACAGCTGGCTCACACTGGACTGTGTTGTTTATAAATGTAAAACGTTAACGTCGCTTTTTATTTAACCTGAAACTCGTTTCTCTCTTTTTCTTTTCAGGATCCAGCTGGGATATTTGAATTGGTGGAGGTAGTTGGAAATGGCACCTATGGACAAGTATACAAGGTTGGTTGGAGGCGCAGTGCATGGCCTGTCCTGTTTTCACAGTGCAGGCTCAGCATAGCCAATATTTTTTTTTTCTTCCATATCATGTCTGGGAACAAAGGAGCTGATATTAAAAGGACTGTTGAGATGTAGATGATGCTATCCAGACTACATCACTGATGGTTAAGTTGAAAGAACAGTGGATGTAATATTAGTTTCTGGTGAGAGTAGTTTGTTTTGGCACCAGTCTGATCAGAGCCTGTTAATTGTTCAGCTGGGAGTGTGTAAGGAGTGAATCAGACAGTCTACAGTCTGATGCATCACCGTTCTTACATCACCTGTCTTACTGAAAAGTAGGTGAGGAGGCAAGGATGGAGAAACGGTATCTGTCCTAAGACTAATCCTGCTGATGTCACATTTCTCTTCCTGTCTTCAGCTCCTTCATCTTTTTTTTTAAACAAAACCAAAATTCATATCCTGTTTAAATCAGGACTTTTCCAGTTCAGTGGATGGGAATCCCACTCTCGGGGCCATCTGCTCTTGGTGTCACATTTCTCTGTTGAAAATTAACATTGCGGCTGTTGAAAGATATTACCAAGGAGGGGAGAGAGAGGCGGCAAGCGCTGGTGTTGGAAGTCAAAGATGTGGTTGTTGTGTTTTGGTGGAGGGTTTGCCTGGGATTGGAGAGTAATCTGTCTTTAGCTAATGTTATAACAGGCCTTGTTTTGTCATTAATGTTGCAGCTAGCTCCTCAGTGGAGGCCCCATTTTGTTGCCTACTACTATATATGATGTGTTAAGATTTGTTAAGCACACATCTAGATTGCTAAGCACAGCTCAGGCTGTTAATAGGCTAGTACTAGCAGGCTAGCCAAAAAAACATCAATTTGCTTGTGCACTAAGCAGCAAGCTAAGCTGAGTATTTAATTCTGACAGCCCACAGTGCTCCAGTGACCTGCATTCAATCCCCTAGTGCACTGAACTCCAAGGATCTCCCCCGCCTCTACTCGCAGTGGAGGCAAACCCATCTGCATGCATGTGCACATATGCTTACCACACCTGAAATCAGTCCTGTGCAGTGCAGAGAGAGCGAGCGGATGATTGTCATTAGGAAGTGTGATGCTCGTGTGCTATCTTCCCACCAGATGGTTTTGAGCCAGGCGCATGGGACAGAGAATTACTGCTTCTCCCTCTTTTTGTCCCTTTAATCTCTCACTCCATTCACAGTCCAGTGTTAATTCTATTTGCAAGTGCTGCTGTGCGGGAATGGGAGCTTGTACAAGAGAGGGCTGTCAGATTAGCCTGTGGTTGACACAAAGACTCGACCGCAACGGCCTGCACGAGATAAGCCAAACTGTCTATAGTGAAGTCATGGCTCACTGTAGCCCGCTGCGGCAGCTTCCTGTCGATCAGCTGTCGATCAGTGTGTTGCCTGTCATGTAAACCAGTTGAATGAGCATGTGGCCCGCGAGCATGTGCAGTAGGGGCACTGGGGTAGAGGAGGGGTGGGGGGTTTGCAACTGGTAGAGGAGCAGCTGTCCAGTTCCTGACAGAACCTGCCCTCCGCTCTCACAAAGCTGAGTTTGTCTCCTCGCTCTTTTTGGGTCTCTCAGTCAGTCAGTCAGTTAGATCCACAGAAAGGAGGTGTTTGTCTGCAGGGGTTTCAAACGCCAAACCGACTGAATAATCACAACAGCCCCCCCCCCCCCCCCTCCCTCCAAACTGAAAACGGGGTGGAGTTTCTTCTCCCTCTGAGGCTTTTTCTGCTTTGTCAAGCGCTTGGTCACAGTTTGCAAGGCCCCTTTTTAGATAACACAATGTGACCAAGCTTCTTTACTCTTTGATTTGTGGTGACTTTTGATTCCTTTTGGTTTGCTATTTAAGGCTGAGTCAGGTATCTCCAACTCCTTTTATATTTGATTAATTGTTTTTTGTCCCTCAAACAAAAAATGCTTCATTGTAAATTGAATATTGATGGGTTTTTCACTGTTAGTCAGACACCTAACAATACTGCTTTTGGGCTCTATGATTGACATTTTTCACTATATTCTGACATTTTAATTAATTAATCATGAAAACAATGCGAGATGAGACTATAAATTGCAGCCCTACATACAGAGTGTATAAAATACAAATATACAGCTTATAAATTGTGCATTTATTAAATTTACCAGGCAGCAGTGTGATAAGCATTCACACTTTTGTTTCCTGGCAGTAACACGTGCACAAGCTTCCTCAGCTCATTAATCATCACCCAGTTGACAGTTAATAACAGCACAATGAGTTTGCCATGTGGAGTGCGAACACTCACCTCTGTTTTGTTTCTTCGCAGGGACGAGATGTCAAGACTGGACAGCTGGCTGCCATCAAGGTCATGGACGTCACAGAGGTAAAGCCCAAACTATATGTT
This sequence comes from Lates japonicus, assembly GCA_033238685.1. Taxonomy (NCBI): domain Eukaryota; kingdom Metazoa; phylum Chordata; class Actinopteri; family Centropomidae; genus Lates; species Lates japonicus. Next base: position 877,026 of record BRZM01000110.1, read on the forward strand.
GTTTCAGCTTTGACATCACAGTGGAAGCATGTGTGGCAGCAGCAGTGATCTGCAAAGGGCTGCAAAGTCCTGTGGAAATAAAGGCACCCTATAATGCAGCTTTCTGTTTGTTCATGACTAATCTTAAACAACTATATTAAAACAGGTTTCATACAAGCTTTGTACATTGTGATTTTCCAGTCTTCCTGGAAAGTTACAGATTAGTCATGTCAGGTGGTTTTTGCTGAGCTTTTATACTGTAACCTCTTCAAGTGAAGAGGAGGGCTGTACGGTGTCAAAAGCTTCACTGAAAAAATTAACAAATATGAAAATTGGATGCTCTTTGGGAACATCGTACTTCTGGATATATTTGGAGTCTTGCCCCTACGTCTGGTTATTAAAATCAGTAGACATTCCATCACATCTGACGTCTTAATCTGTTTGGGCTTTAGAGGAGAAATGCTATGTTTTGTAACGACGCCCCCACCCTTCATAATAAACAGCAGGGGAAGGGCAGAGGCCAGGGATGCTTTTTGAGTGAAGTAAGGCTATCGGCGGCCAGCGGGTTGCCTCAGCTGTGGGAGGTCCTGTCTGTGATGAGAGCAGGCACACAACCACATGCACATATGTAGAAACACAAAGCAGAGGGTTTCAGAGTAGCATCAGTACACAGTGGCCAACCACCCACACACAGCCATAATAATGATGGAGGAGTAAGGCATAATCATACTGTACACACACACACACACACACACACACACACATTCACAATAATAGGCCTTACATCAGCTTCCTTTGGGGAGCAAAGTAGCAAAATAACGTCATCAGCCAAATTTCACCAATGCATCACCCCTTATAAGGATACATTTAATATTACAGTATTCCCAGTGTATCCTAACACTGTGATCATCATCAGCCTGACAGAGGTTAGTGACGCAGGCAGATAGGCTGTCCTGACTTGCCTGCTGCCACCCTCACATGTTTGCCGTCACGATGAATCAGTTATATTTGACTGATTTGTTATCATGTATAACCAGTAGTAGAGAATATTGCTTAACCGTTTCGCTCATATACAAAGTGTGCCTGAAAGACATGTAGGAATCCCTATAGGCAGAAGTGCTTCTGTTTAATTGTTTTGTCATATAGAGCAGGCCTTCACTATACCTCTGAGGCAAAACCTGTTTTACTATGTTGTGGGTGCAAACCAACAGTTGGTTTCCTTTTAACATGTCTGTATGTTAGGAGCAGTACACATTAGTAGATAACACTGACTGATACTAGATTGCCAGACAGCTATTATAAACACATCATTCTGCAACTGAAGCCACAGACTTTTATTAGCTGCACATGTCTGACTGATTCATCATGTATTGTCTCTCTCACCATTAACTCACCTACTGTGAGTTTTAACAGTGACTGTGGTTTAGATTTGCGAGGTGTTATGTCGATAGAGAGCATTTCTTTTAAATCATACAGTTAGAAATATTTCAATTATATATTATTATTACATATACAGCTTAATTAGTTTTTGCTAATCAGTTATAACTGTTACCTCATGCTTGTGGGGTTAGTGAGGCCATGTTGCACTCTCTCCTCTGTCCTGGCTGCACTAGAGCTCATCCACAGGCATGGCCTGTCCAGTGTCACTCTGACCCACATTCTCATCTCTGCCCCACATTCTCAACCAAACACCTCTCTCCGTCATACGCCCAAGCTAAAAATGCCTCTTTCTACTTTGAGGATCTATTTTTGTCTGTTTGTATATAAACTGAACAATTTGGCCATTTGTTTTGTTTGTGTAGCTGTTACAAAGACACTTTTTGACAAACTGGTAAATATGTTTGTTGTTTGTGGTTTTAAATGCTGCTTACATCATATCAGTCTTGTTTTAACTTGCTGTTTGTTGGAAGTTTTTTCCTCCAAAAGGACATGAGCTTTTAACATCTGTTCTATGCTCCTGTTGAGCCTCCTGTTACAGATTTGTTTAATTGCTGTTGTTAACAAACAGATTTTTTCCATATGATTGATCTTGAAATTCCAAGAAACGTCCACACTTAAAGAAATTAGAATTTTCTGTATCATATCCTCTTGAACTGCTTTACAAAGATTACGTGTGATCTAGAGCAATCACAGACCAACAAATGTCGAGCGACATATTGTTTTCATATCCTTCTGCGCCCAGTTGACGAAAGCTCCACCTCTTTCTCTCTCTCTCTCTGACACACATCACCATATGATTAGGTCTGTCTCCCTCACCATAGACTCTAGGCGAAGATATTTTCTGCCAGTCGGGAATGTGATAATCCAAACAGCTGCACAGCAGAAAGGGGGTAGATGGGGGGTGTTGGAGAGGGGGAGTGCGCACAACAGAAAGGCTTACGTCAACTCAAACGAGTCATGCAGCAGCAGTATGGCCGCCTGCATACACAGCCAACTGCCATTTTGCTATAGGTGATGCACAGCACTCTAAACAGCGTGGTAATATGCACACACAGTATTCCTTATTCTTCATTTCTCTATATTTCAGTGCTGTGTAGTCAAGGGCTAATTAATAATATAAAACTCCCACATTGTCCTCTGCAGTGATAATAGTGTACATCCACCCCCACCTTTGGTCTCTGCCCCCCTCCTACCACTCCTCCCACTGTGCTTTCTATAGGAGAGGGCCGTGTAACCATAAAGCAGACCACTCGCAGGCAGATCCCTGCATGTGTTCAATTAGCGTGTCACTGTTAATCATTGTCAAGATGTTATTGGGTGCATGCAGGGAGTTGCGCTGTAGCTAGTTATGACCTTTTGCGAAGGCGTGATACTGGACAGGTTTCGCTCCTGTTACTTGCACTAAAGGCCACTTCCAGCAGAGACTAAACCATGTGAAAGCTACATCTGGCAGCTGATGTAGCTTTTTTAAAACTCTGGATAAACCCACTGATTGCACTTACACTTATCATGTGTGTTTTTAGGTTGTATTTTATTATTAAAGACATCAATTTACTGTCAGTTTATTCATCTTACATGTATACTCCCAGTATACATTGAATTTGTTGTTGTTGTGCTAATGTCAGTTCTTAGCTTTATTTGCAGCTCTAAATCAATCTACTCAGGATCATGTTAGCCTGATACTAATGTATATCTGTGAGGGATTTGCCACTGATCTAATGTATATTTAGTGGGGGTTTTTTGTGTGTGTGTATTTTTTTTTTTTTTTTTAATAAGGGATTAACGATAATGGCTACTGTACACATCAACTCACAATGAGACTCACTCATGCATCATTAATCCCCAAACAAAGGAATCATTTGCCAGTAAATGAACGACTCATACTGCATTGTTATATAGTCCTAGACATGAATAAGGCCTGGCCAGACAGAGCTGAAACCACACTAGGGCGTTGTCACATAGCTTGACACTTGCTATGACCCTAAATATGGAAGAGAATTGATTTGGATGTGAAATGAAACGTCACTCAAGGCCAAATGATGATTAAAGGCCCGATGCCCACACAGTGATTACTGCATTTCATCATAAAGATTTTCCAGAGCAAGGACAAACACCCTCTTTTTAACTTGTGTGTGTGTGTGTGTTTTTTTTTTTTTTTGTGTGTGTGTCTAGGATGAAGAGGAGGAAATTAAACTGGAGATCAATATGTTGAAGAAGTATTCCCACCACAGAAACATAGCCACCTACTATGGTGCTTTCATTAAGAAGAGCCCCCCCGGGCATGATGACCAGCTATGGGTAAGTCCTCAAATCCATCCAAGAAATTAGGCTTGAGTAAGAAGTATGCAACAAAGAAAACATAACTTAACCTCTGTGATATTTCCTTTTTTTCTGTTCTCCCAGACATCCTAGTGTTTTCTAATTTTTACTAGTTCAATCCACTGTGGTGTCTTTCTATTCAGGCTGGTTCATATTACAAAGTTTGGTCAGGTATCACTGATTTATCTTCTGATGATTCATATTCTGTGTCTGTCGTGTAGCTGGTGATGGAGTTCTGTGGAGCTGGTTCCATCACAGACCTGGTGAAGAACACCAAGGGGAACCAGCTGAAGGAAGACTGGATCGCCTACATCTCCAGAGAGATCCTCAGAGTGAGCTTCCTCTCCTCTTCTTCTCTCTTCTCCTCTCCTCTCCTCTTCTCTCTCCTCTCACTCATGTCCCGTGTCTGTCTGTCTTTCCTCCTCAGGGTCTGGCCCATTTACATGCCCACCACGTCATCCATCGTGACATCAAGGGCCAGAACGTCTTGCTGACTGAGAATGCTGAAGTTAAACTAGGTGAGGGCAGCACAGATCTCAGATCAGTGTTGACCAGTTGTTGTGCTGCTGAATTTTTGTGCTGCTAGTCATCCTGTCGAGTTACAGCCTCTGAAACTTGGTATCGAATCTTAAGTCTTTCTACAGATGAAAAAATTAAAGTTAAAGTTCTCTTTTTCCACTCAAAGGCCCAGCTTATCTGCTCTGTCGGGACTGTGTGGGTTGTGGTTTGATCAGATTTCAGTCATGTTGCTGGCAAGACAAGCAAACAACCCCACAATTGTCATTACGTTCTGATTCAAACATTGCTGCTCAACTGATTGGAGCACAGATTTACAAGAAATCATATTTTGCCAACTGAGCCCACCCACTTAAAAACAGTGAAGACAAATGGACAAATATGGAAATCTCTTCTGCGATATGGTTGTGTGTTCATGTAGGATCCCATCAGTTACAGTAAGAAGCTGATTGTTAAAACTTAAAATCTACCCTCTTAAAGTTACAGTGGTTAATATTTCAGTCCTGGTTGGTTTGGGGATTTGTGCATCATTTGCTGTGAATTCCTTGTGCATAGATACCCAATTTGAATCTCATGTAGTAATGGCAGCCCCTGTCAACCACAATTATTATCAAAAACAGGATTTGATATCATGAAAATATAAGAACTAAAGTACTTCAGCTCTGACTGCAGGGTTATGCATATTGTTGACTGTGGTTACTCTCATTACTCTCTCCAGTGGACTTTGGCGTGAGTGCTCAGCTGGATCGGACAGTGGGGCGGAGGAACACCTTCATCGGGACTCCTTATTGGATGGCCCCTGAGGTTATCGCTTGTGACGAGAACCCAGACGCTACATACGATTACAGAGTAAGAGCCTCCAATAAAGTCTCAAGCAGTCAAAACTTGTGTTTTTAAAGCAGGTGTATTGTACCTGTGAACGTCTCAATCTGTCTGAGCATGTGCACTTGTGGTTTTGCCTAATGGGTGTCATCCCCTCTTACAGAGTGATCTGTGGTCTTGTGGTATCACAGCTATTGAAATGGCTGAAGGAGCACCACGTGAGTAACAGATTTTGTTACTGTTGGTGTTTTCGTGTTGATTCGGTTTCTTAAAATCTTATCGATGCACGTGTGCTTCTTCTTTCAGCTCTGTGTGACATGCACCCTATGCGTGCGCTCTTCCTCATTCCAAGAAACCCTCCTCCTAGGCTCAAATCTAAAAAATGGTGAGTACCACCCAAACAGGATGTTTTCTGTGTGCACGTATGAGTATTTCCATCCTTTCCAATTTTCCTTTTACCTGAATAAATCCTTAAATATCAAGTTAGTCCATAATATTTTATGTATAGATTTCCTATTTGGCCTCTTCATGTGTACTCTTGTGCGTTTTGATTTTATCTCTGGCCTCAGACCAGGCAGCTACAGAGACTTGAATCCTGAGCTCGGCCTTTCCTCTGTGCTTTGCTGCTGAGCTGAACATCTGTGGTACACCTGCTCTGGCAGACTCAGCCTCTCCTGGCACACACTGCAGGGCTGGTCTGGATGTATGCACTGCAGAAAAAATCAAACCTTTGACATTGATAAGATAAATTTGGACTTATTTTGAAAAGTTCAGTATTTTTTGTCTAAAAACAGAGCATAAAATATAATATAAAGATGGAACTTACGTTATTGTAGACCCGATTTTGTATGAAACAGTTTGTTTTGCTGTTGTCATTTCAATTTTGAATTGTGTAAGCAGCAGCAGGTGCAGTGATGATGATAATTTCATGGTGTATATGCGATGAAAGGTTTGATGCTGCCTGTCCATGTGCATAAACCTCAATTTACACTGAGAAACCAGAGGCTGTTGTCATGCTGTGGAGTGTTTCAGAGACCTGAGTGATGTTAGGACTGATGGGCATTTTGGAATCAGAGCTTGTTTGCAGAAATGTCTGTTTTACTTAGGAGCCCTGGATTCGCTCTGTCCTCATGCGGCTGAAATATTTGTCTGGCTCTCGCTGTCTCTTCTTATAATTCACCCTCTCCGTCACGCTTTGTTTCTCTCTCCCTTGACTCTCCCTTCCAATCCTCCCACAGGTCCAAAAAGTTTTTCAGTTTCATTGAGAGCTGTCTGGTGAAGAACTACACGCAGCGTCCCCCGACGGAGCAGCTGCTGAAGCACCCCTTCATCCGCGACCAGCCCAACGAGAGGCAAGTCCGCATACAGCTCAAAGACCACATTGACCGGACCAAGAAGAAGAGGGGAGAGAAGGGTGCGTCTGACTCTGTGTCCAATCAGTTCCTCCCTTTTTCTGAGTTATTGTCTCTGTGTAAATGTCCACTGTGTACAATACATAATCGCATGTCATTTCTCAAGCCAGTTTCTGTAGTGAGTTGACTTCTTCATTTTTCCAAGTACAGATGAGACAGAGTATGAGTACAGTGGCAGCGAGGAGGAGGAAGAGGATCCCCCAGAGCAAGAGGGAGAACCCAGGTATGATCAAGTCGTCACAGCACTCCCTAGAAACGTGTATATCTACTTTTCTGGCCACATTTTAAGTTGAACCCAGTCTAATCTAACCCTTATTTCCTAATTCCTCCCATCGTCCAGCTCCATTGTTAATGTGCCAGGTGAGTCTACTCTCCGCCGCGACTTCATCCGCCTGCAGCAGGAGAACAAGGAGCGCTCAGAGGCGCTTCGCCGCCAGCAGCTCCTCCAGGAGCAGCAGCTCCGGGAGCAAGAGGAGTACAAGCGCCAACTACTGGCCGAGAGGCAGAAACGCATTGAGCAGCAGAAGGAGCAGAGGAGGCGGCTGGAAGAGGTAGCATGATGTTTGTTTTTTCCAGGACTTGGTCACAGATGAGACTGATGAAAGATCAGACTGCTGAAAGTCATGATTTTGTTGACAATTTCTTTTGTGTACTGTCCCCATAGCAACAGCGACGTGAACGGGAGATGAGGAGGCAACAGGAGCGTGAGCAGCGTCGCCGTGAGCAAGAGGAGAAGAGGCGTATTGAAGAGATGGATCGTAGACGTAAAGAAGAGGAGGAACGCCGGCGGGCCGAGGATGAGAAGAGAAGGAACGATCGCGAACAGGTCAGCTTTAAAATATTCCACAGAATTAGCACATGGATCTTGATGTAGTACTTTTGAAATCAACTAAAGGTCTGTCTGTTCTTGCCAGAAGGTAGAATTTGCTAGTCGTGTTTAAGGAGATGGTGCAGTGAGGTGCAGACGACACATGCTGAGCTAAGCTTACAGATAATGGTTCAGAGGGAAGATGATTTACAATCAGAATTGGTACAGATTTCAAAAAAAGAACAAGGAGGTAGTCTTGTGAGGATCAGGAAGACGATTAAGGATGGATTTTAGGGTCGTACACCTGCCACATTACCTGTGAGAACATGCTAAATTAGATGTTGCTTATTCACGTTGGACAAGTAAGGAAAAAAATCCCAAATTAATCCTCGATTTTCCTGTCTTTTTTTATTTGATGCCCTCTAACTACAGTGGCTGCTTTGCTTTGATTGACAGGAGTACATCAGACGTCAGCTGGAGGAGGAGCAGAGACACCTGGAGATGCTGCAGGAGCAGCTGCTCCGTGAACAGGCCATGCTGCTGGTCAGTCACACACACACACACACACACACACACCGTGTTACGTCCATAGGACATAAACACAGTTTTCTTCCTCCTGCCTTAGCTGGCACTTCAACCTTTTAATACTATTATAAAGCTACGGGTCAAAACATAATGATGAAATTGTTCAATTGTTAGCTCATGTTTTGAGTAAACATGAGATATTTTTATTGACACATGTTTATGAATGAAATCCTTTGAGTATGGCAGTGGTGAGGACTGTGGGAGTCATCAGGAAAAGCTCCAAAACAAACCTTTGTTTTCATTTTAGGTGTGTTTCTTTGAGTCATATTCAGATCATAAAACTTCTCAATCGTTTCCACTACAAATACACGTCAGAAGAAATGTTGTGTTCTTACATGTATCACATTTTGTCATATTTCACATTCTCATATTTGAACTTGATCAATAATTTGTCTCTTTTTAGAAATGTTGTTTGTTTTGTTTTTTTAGATTAATTGTATTTATTTTCTGTGATGTAATCAGGACTGACATAGTGTGACTTTACATAGCAGACATAAGAAGTATAATGATACAGAATTTACAGTGGAGTAAAGTGGGCAAATGTGGTGACAAATGCTGCTGTCTGTGTACAGTAAATGCTTTAAAAAATGGCACTGACACTGATTTTTAGTCAGCCCAAGTTGCTGCCAGCTCTCCCGTCTCTTCTCACCCCCTTGAATCAACCCCAAACTCTACAATAGGAGTTCAAGTGGCGGGAGCTCGAGGAGCAGCGCAAGGCCGAGCGACTCCATAAGCGCCTGCAGCAGGAGCAGGCCTACCTGCTGTCGCTCCAGCACGAATCCAAACAGCAGCCTGGCGACAAGACCAAAATCCCCTCAGACCATAGCAAACCCCCACAGACCACCTCCACCCTGCCCCCTGAGAGAACCCTTACGACAGCCCCGCAAGCTCAGGTCCTTGACAGCGTCATTTCTGTAGCGAGAGGAGCTCACGAGTCCTCCAGAGCCCCTCAGACCATCCCCTCTGACGCAGCTAAATCCCAGGCAGCAGCGCCAGAAAATACTGACGCTGTTGAGACCTGTCCCGGCCAGCCCACAAACTCCCCCAACCCCAGCCCCGCTCAGACTGAAATCCCAGCTGACTCTAAACCTCCCCAGGCAGAGAGTTCGGAGCCCGATAGGCCCGCTGAGCCTGTCAGTCATCCTCCTCAGCCTATCAGAGAGGTGAACCTCCTCCTCGGCTCTGCCTTAGCCCGCTGCCTGCTCTTTCCAGCTTCTTCTTGCTTGTCTTCACACAGCCTCAGAGGCCACGATGATGGAGGTGGTGCGAGCAGCAAATAATACTTTTCTTTAGCCCAAACAGTTAGATTTAATTTCTGTTTTGGATGCTGTGGTGGTATTCCAAAGCAATAACTAATTTGTTACAACGCAGGCTGTCTCAGCCAGGCCCTTTTGAATGAAACGAGTAGGGGGTACAGTGGAGAATGGAGAAACCACAGGCTCGCAACCACCAGCAACCAGCCTTTTTATGTCCTGAATAAAACAGAGCTGTTCTCCTCCACTCTCTCTTGGCACTCGCTCTCACTTGCACTGTTGCTAGTCTCCTTGACTACTAAAACCATTAGGATGTTTGAAATATTTTCGTCTTAATTTTCACTGTTGAGCAGGCTGAGCAAGAGAAAGAGAAATAATCAATTTGTAGGTTTGGAAGAATAAGCAACATTCCAGTCTTACTTCCATCTTTTTAGGCTCATTTTCAGATGATTCGTTTTTATTGTTTTCCCCACACGAATAGAGATGATTCCATCTGCTTTTATTTTTTTTAGTTCCCCATAATTTCACCCTTTTATCTTTGAGTCCAGTCTCATCAGAAGAACAAAATCAAGTGCTATTTTCGTCCTCTTCTCTTAGAGGTTTTTCTCCTCAGAGCAACACAGAACCACAAGTGTTAGGAATTTCTCTTGATCTTGGATGGCCGACCTGTGACATTCTTCAATGTGGTTGTTTTGACTCTGAATGTGTGTGGACGGGGCCGTTGCATGTGGATGGCTGAGGCCCAAAAACTAACACGCAGGACACCCAGGCAGTGTGTCTCCCGTCATCAGTGGGCCTGTTCTGTGTCATTAACAACGATCTTTCCCTCCATTTATTATTCAGATTTAAGGATGTTTTTGTGTGAAAGAGTCCTGTCTCCACCTCTGTCTGTCCACACATACCTGTGTCTGTACGGCTGCCTCAAATGGGCTTCACGCATGTGTTATATCATCGTCACCAGATGTCTTTATTGTTGTTTGTCAGTCAAATATGCAGGTTTCTGAGTGTGACAAAGGATTACTAAGGGACCATAATATTAGAAAATACAAGGAGATGGGAACCATTTTAAATCAGAAAAGAACTTTTAATAAACAGTTCCTTTCTCTTTGATTTTCTCTATCTTTGGTTCCATCACTTAAATATTTCCCCTGACCCTCATCCCGTCTTTGTCCTGTACCATTCCTCCCCCATCCCAGGCCGACGAGCGGTATCGCAAGAACATTCAGGGCTCCCCTCAGACCGCCCCTCCTCCCAAGCAGCCCCCTCTGCCTCCCCGCTCCTCTGAACCGTTCTCCAATGGCGGCTCCTCCTCCGAGGCCTCCGCCATGCACCGGCCCATGGAGCCTCAGGTAACTCCCTCCTCCTCCTCCTCCCTTCATCCTTTTCCTCTCTCTCCTTTTGCTCTGTTCCTCCCTCACAACTGGATTTGTTTTGTCAAGCAGCAAAGCAACAGCAGGGTCAGTTTGTATGTCAGGTGTATGTGGAGACTGTTCAACTGTTGGACCCGCGTTTTAGCCCACATACCTTCCTTTTGTGCTGGAACAGTTGGCAGCATAGAAAATTGTCTGTAGTCCATTTTATATCATCTCTATCTCAAACCAGTTCAGCACATATATCTGCATCCAAGCTCATTTTGGAACTATGTGAATGGAAAAAGAAAACAAAAATAGTGTGTAGTATTGTGTGTTTGGGTGAACTGTCACTTTGATTTAACCCTAACTCTAAAGCCAAGCCCACCATCATAAGCATTTCAGTCAGTAGCCTGGGTAGTAAAAAAGGACAGATCTGGCTGCTACTATAGTGAGTTGTTCATCAATCACTGATACTATCAATGCTCCTGCACTGATAACAGTTTATCATTTAGTAATCATGTTGTTCAATGTCACAGTGGTTTGTATTTTGACAAATTATCTGACGTTTTTTTTTCTACTGAGCGGATTTGCTTTTTATCTATCTGTGTAAGCTGTGCAGCCACTTAACTCAACATATTATATAAATATATAATATAATATATAAAACATATTCTTATTGTATTGCCTGGGACCAGTTGGAGGTTTTAAACTACTAATCTACACCATATACATCTGAAACTGGGTGTTTTAAATTAGACACTGTGGAGGAGTATGTGCTTTTACAGACTAAATTCTCCATCACTGAACAATTGAAGAGCAGACAAACCCATAACTCATATAATTTCTATTTTTGTGACACTAAAATCCTAATAATTGCCACCTAAATAATGTTAACTTCTGAAACTAAATCCATGTTAAAGGAAAACTTCATAATCTCTGCAAAATCCAAAGTGTAAAAACAAGCTGTGGTTTAAGCAAGTAAGTGTATTTCCCAAAATGTTGAACTATTCCTTTAAGCATCAAAGGCCAGACAATGAATCAGAGTGAACACGTCATCGTCTTGTGTTGTGCTTCGTCTGCTGTATGCATGTGTATATATCTGAGCACATGTATGTGAAAAACCACACACATCTTCCCTCATGTCTCACTGTGTTGTCTGCTTGTTTCACCTCCCCTCCCCTCCTCCTCCCCCTCCCCTCCTCTTCCTCTTGTCCCCCCCACCCTCCTTCCCTTCACTCCCCTAAAAGGTCCAGTGGTCCCACCTGGCTGCTCTAAAAAGCAGCAACAGCGCCGCCCCCTCTCCTCCTCCTCCTCCTCCGCCCGTGGTCTCTCGCTCCCAGTCCTTCAGCGAGCCCGGCGGCGTGACCTCTAGCTTTGCACAACTCCACCTGCGTTCCCAGGACCCCCACCATCACCACCACCACCACCCATCGCCCGCACGCACTGATCCCCAGCCCCAACCTCCCCTCCACCACCACCCCCAGGCCCAGACTAGGGCTGAGCACCAGGCCAGCAGCGAGGAGGTGCCTCCCAAGGTAAGGGGTTGATGAGGGCCTATCCCCCCGCCCCGTTCCCACCTTATCCTCGACTCTTCCCTCCCTCATTCACTCCACTCATCATGCTGCTCCACCACAACCTGTCTGTTTGTGTTCTCCTTGCTGTTTTCAGTCTCATTGTTGAACATCAGCACAAAATTACAATAGACAATACCATTGAACAGCACATTACTCCAACCTGAATTCGTCCTGGTGGGGGGGCTGCCGTCCAGCTATGGATTAAAAGATGCTTTTTTTAAACCCACAGTTCAAAGTAACAGAGTAAATGTAGGGCAGATTTCGGGTTTATCCGATTACGTGACGTGATGCTCTTCTAGGGTTTCTTTCTTTTTTTCTTTTTTTCTGCTTTAAATTCCTGTTGTACATTTTTAATTTTAGACCAACTGTAATTCAGATGACCTGTTGATGCAGCAGTGCTGTGTTCCTTCATGACTCTGAATCAGAGTATAGTAAAGGATGACTTGCAAGCTGACACTGTTCTTTTTTTATTCTTCTACTAGGTATTAAAGTGCTAGGGAACATATTTATATGTCCATTTAATGGGATCATACACACACACACAGCTGCCACCGTGTGAGGATCTCTGAATCTGTCTCCTCCAGGTACCAGTGAGGACAACATCCAGGTCTCCTGTACTGTCGCGCCGAGAGTCCCCTCTGCCGTCTCAGCCCGGCAACCAGGGCGGACAGAGGAACGCTGGCAGGTAAGTAAAAAGACTTTTTGATGGGATTTCCTCATTTAGATTATGTAGTTGTTTTAAAACACACATAAACATGAAGGAACATTTCTCCTGTTAAGATATTCCTTTTTATATCCACCATCTTAATGCGACTTTGTTCCCTGTGACAGTAACGTGGAGCAGCGCCCGCTGTGGGACCGAGTGGAGAAGCTGCAGCCTCGGCCCGGCAGCGGCAGCTCCTCCGGTTCCTCCAACTCCAGCTCCCAGGCCAGTTCTGGGGACCGCTTCAGGCCACGCTGTGAGTCTCCTGGTACTGTACACGGCTACATTTCACTAACTCCACTACAGCTTATTAGCTCATTATGAGTATTACTATAATAACACCATTCTTCCTCAAATACTGTACTGGGCTATCTACTCATGCTCTATTAAGTTTTGTGCTGTTTCTATATGGGCAATTGAAGATCCTCTCAGAGCCAACTCTCCTGGCCCAGCTCTGTTTCCCCTCACTAACGCCGCTGCCTTTTGTTCTCTCAAAGCTTCCTCCAAATCTGAAGGATCACCTCTCCAGCGGCCTGAAAATGTTCCCAAAAAACAAGATGAAAAGAACCTCGCCAGGCCTACTCGACCAGCTGTAAGTCCACTGTTAGCAGAGTGCCGGTTCAAATTGTTTGATGCTGAATAGGTGAAAACTGTTTTTGTGTTTTTCTCTATTTTCTACTACTCTAATTATTCAACCACCTGATGTGTGCAACATCTATGAATCCAATGGTTCGCGATTGTTGGGGAACCTCTTAGGCTGACGTGGTAAGCCTATTAAATGAGACTATGTAATCACACCTATGCTATGCTTGCACCATTGCCCCACTCATTGCATTATATACTAAATCTTTGTGATAGAAGAACTGTTTCTCTTTTGTGAGGATCAATGCAATAATTATTTTTAGTTCTGTCATTGGTCCCTTCTGCCTGTCATGTGATCGCCTTCCGCTGGCATCTTTCCTCATGCCTGCACAGTTCTTCCTGAGTTTATTGCTTGTTATTGACAAAAAAAATGCACACAGCACTAGAAGGGTTAAACTCTCCCCAGCGGCTTCATCGAGCCTGGATTTGAATGCGACCACATTTGAATGCAAACACACTCCTCCTGTTTCCTTGTACTTGTCAGAATGGCTCCTAATCTCACCTGGCTTTGTTGCTGGATAAACTGTGTCCCATTTGCCTTGTTGAACATGTCGGGGAAGTGTCCCTCCTCCCTTTCTTGCTTGTCACTGACCTTGCAGGATTACATGATTAAGAAAACAAGCAGAGGGCAGCTTGGTTACAGAACCAAGGAAGTAACACTAATTTTGGAATCAGAAAATTATGAATTTATATTTGGATTATTTGTTTTTTCCCCCAAAAAAATGCCACTTAACTTTCTGCATCGTACAGTCTAGCAAGGTTTTAAACTAGGGTTTTTCTTTTCTTTGCCCTCTTAAGTTCAATCTCAGGGCTAACTGCAGAGCTGAAAACACGCTGACTCAAGTACAGAGAGCTGCTCCTGGGCTAAAAATACACAGTACAAAAACCCTCTTTCTAAGACTTTGTTGTTGTTCCCTTCAGGACCTGACTGCTCTGGCCAAGGAGCTCCGCGCAGTAGACGACGTGCGGCCCATCCACAAGGTCACTGACTACTCCTCCTCAAGCGAGGAGTCCGGCACCACCGACGAGGACGACGACGAGGAGGTGGACCAGGAGGCCGGAGAGGAGTCCACTTCAGGAGCTGAGGACTCCAGAGCTGGGTAGGTAGAAGTGTGATGATGTTGTTGTTGGCCCACAGTCCCTGCTACCTGCTGCATTTAATCAGTTACGTTTTTTTAAATTTCACGTTTAAGTATAAAGCATGACAAAATATTTTCTTGTCAGACAATATTAAAAATATTTACCATTGTCAAGACCCATCACAGTGCTGCATGGCTTTTTTGCATGACTGTTAACACTGGTCTGGTTACGGACGTTAGATATCCCCATGGCTTCTACAGGAGGATGAGTAACGGGGAGACGGAGTCCGCTAAGACAATGCTGGTTGAAGACTCGGAGAGCGACCAAGCCACCACGCCCTCCAAGGACGGCACGCTGGTCATCAGGCCGGTAAGAGGACGAGACAGGAATTTTACTGACTGAGACTGCAACATCAAGACAACTTCTTGTTAAGTTAGAGGCATATAGTTAGAAATGTCATCTTGCTTTTTCTTTGTCTCAGTGTCATTCACCACCATTTTCCATGTGCCTTTTTCCATGTTATATTTTAAGTTTAAGTCACTGTTGACATGCTGCTTCACATTTTACACGTGCAGATGGGGAATCTACGACGTCAGATTGTTATCGATTTAATTTAAAGTGACGTGCACATCAGTTTAAGTCTCCAAAGATTCATTTAAAGATGTTGTGTATAATGTCTGGATGAGAGGACTTTGTTGTGAAGCAGCAGACT
Organism: Lates japonicus; assembly: GCA_033238685.1. Lineage (NCBI taxonomy): Eukaryota > Metazoa > Chordata > Actinopteri > Centropomidae > Lates > Lates japonicus. Next base: position 892,223 of record BRZM01000110.1, read on the forward strand.
AGCAGTCAAAACGTACAGCTCCTCCTTCTCTCCACCTGCTTGCTCGAGCCCATGTGTGCCTGTTCTTGCTTCCAGAGCACGGTTGACATAAAGCGGTTGGTCAATCTCTCATCCTCCTCCTCCTCCTCCTCCTTCTCCTCTCCCTCGGCTGGCTCTGGTCTTGGCCACGGCCAGCCCCAGCCCCCCGGCCACGGCCTCGCAGAGAAAAACGGCTTTGCCGGCCGCATACACCACCTGCCAGACCTTATCCAGCAGAGCCATCACCCCCCTTCCTCCACCACAACCATCCCTGCCCTCCTCCTCTTCCTCCTCCTCCCCTCGTCATCTAGCCATGCCAGTCCTGCCATGTCCCCACAGATCCCCCTGGACAAGCTCACTGCCATAGAGGTATGTTACCCTTACATCACAGAAACAACCAAGGAGTGGAGGGTTGCAGGTGTACAGGCGTAGACATGCAGCAGCAGATTTTGGGTTAAAGAGCAGTTGCAAAAGTTTATTTTTATCTCGCTGGAGTCCAAGATCGTAAAGGATTTACGATCTACTGTGGGAGGAGAAGAGTATTGACTACCAAATACACTCCTATTGTTACTTTTTATTGCCTTCCTCTCCCTGGACATGAAGCTTGGTAAAAGAAATTATTTGCAAATGCTATTTTCTCTAATTAGTCTAAGGAGGTTTGGATAATATTGACCTCTCTACCTGTCAAAGTCTGTACACACCCACTGTCCAGTCCTTGATTGTTCACCCGAGCCTCTCTGCACCCTATTCTGCCCCCCCCACCCCTCCCTCTGGCTTCGCTCTGGCTCTCCTCTGCCCCCTTCTGGCTTGGCTGACACCTGGTTTGCATCCTCTGAGCTGTCTGCAACCTCCTTCCCTCCTGCGCCACACTGCACTGTCTCGCCGCTAACTCTGGCGCCTCCTGGTGGTAGAACACGGTCAGGGCATGGAGGAAACTAAAAATGGAGCTTCTTTGGGGTGAACTACAACCAGCCATCTCTTAACAGCACATCACGCTATAGCCACTTTGAGTAGTTGTAGCAGTGTTGGGTGATGGCATGCCTGGTGTGAGTCTTAGACTGCTGCTCTGCAAACACGTATGACCTACTTACAGAGAAGAAATTGCATTTATTTTTAATGAATATTACAGATAACTGCCTCATCTGTGCTGTTACACAACTTTGTAACAAACAACAGGCATCTTGTGGTGGTAGAATCACGATTCTCTTCCGTCTGTGCTTCATTAGAAGCAGCTTTTTTTTCCTCCTAACACTTCACAGCAGCCCCGTGTTTGGATCATTTCTCATTTTCCTCAACACATTTCCTCTTGTCTCACATGTTTTTCCTCTATAACATTTCTGTCCTTGCTAAGCTTCAAAACAACTACCATAACAGCACGGTGTGGTTTTCATTTGATTTGTTACGAACGTGAATTTCGCCGCCAACTTTGTATTCCCAGCTGTTTGTGTCTTAAAAATGGAGTTGGATTGAACGCAGTTAAGCTGAATGCTGGTTTATGAGCCCCCAGACGCAGAACTGTAATTCATATGCTCAAAACTGGGGGGCGGGGGGGCTGTTGCTATTGTAGTTTAAATCAATAGTCATAGTCATGGATTGAACCTAAGACCTAATAAATAATCTGTTTCATGTCTGTGTTACAGTTTATTAGGAATCCCTCTTAAATCTCTGTTTTCTAAATGTCTTAAATCTCTCTCAGTCCCAGTCAGAGAGCAACTCCATGTCCAAACACAAGTCTTCCTCTTCCTTCACTCCCTTCATCGACCCACGCCTTCTCCAGATCTCTCCATCCAGCGGCAGCTCCCTCAACAACATGGGTAATTAAAAACTGATGACAGATGGATGCTTGAGGGAGTTTTTATGAGCAATAGCTTCTCCCCCACATATTTCTTAAACATTTTTTTCCAGCATTGATAAAGAGTTGATGTTGAGACATTTGAGCTGAGGTGATGAGTCGTTGTACTGTACGTTACAGTGTTATGCAAGGGAATGTACACTATTTAGAATAAAAGTACAAGAGTGGTGTTAACAGACAGGAGAGATGGATGAAGATAAACACACAGCACCGGGTTGTAACCTGCCTGACGTGCACCACCTTTGCTCTTCCGCCTCCAGCTGGATTTGGGCAGGACGGACGGCTGGTGGACCCGCTGAGGGTCGACCCATCCCGTAAGGGCTCGGTGGTCAACGTCAACCCGGTCAACACACGCCCGCCGAGCGACACGCCAGAGATCCGCAAGTACAAGAAGAGGTTCAACTCTGAGATCCTGTGTGCTGCGCTCTGGGGTAAGTGTGTGTCACCGCTGGTAGGGTGGCCTGTTTGTGAAACCCTATTATTTTACCAGTGGTGTTAACTTTACGTTGGCGTGACTGTTCCAGGGGTAAACCTGCTGGTGGGGACAGAGAGCGGTCTGATGCTGCTGGACCGAAGCGGTCAGGGAAAGGTCTACCCCCTGATCAACCGGCGACGCATCCAACAGATGGATGTCCTGGAGGGACTCAATGTCCTGGTCACCATATCAGGTACAAATGCAGTTCACATTTGTGACTACAAGGCTGTGAAAACCTCGACCGCATATATCAGAGGTTGTTCTTTCTCTCACTGCTCCTTCTAAATTTGAACTCCTGCAGGTAAAAAGAACAAGCTGCGGGTGTATTACCTGTCGTGGCTCCGAAACAAGATTTTGCACAACGACCCTGAGGTGGAGAAGAAGCAGGGCTGGGTCAACGTGGGCGACCTGGAGGGTTGCGTCCACTACAAAGTCGGTATGTTCTTACATGCAAACGGAGGTTTTAACTTAACCAGGATTTGTTAGGAGGTCTCAACTTACTTACACTTTACTCACGACTGACTCGCCTCTCCTTTTCATTTCCAGTGAAGTATGAGAGGATTAAGTTCTTGGTGCTGGCCTTGAAGAATTCTGTGGAGGTGTACGCCTGGGCACCCAAACCCTACCACAAATTCATGGCCTTTAAGGTAAGATGTGGGTCTCAGAGGGAATGATAAGACTGGTTTCAGTTTTCAGTTACATCTTGGCTAACTCATTTATTCATGGTTGGTTTTAGTCTTTTGGTGACCTGGTGCACAAGCCTCTACTGGTTGACCTGACGGTGGAGGAGGGTCAGAGGTTAAAGGTCATCTACGGCTCCTGCTCAGGCTTCCATGCTGTGGATGTGGACTCCGGTGCCGTCTACGACATCTACCTGCCCACACATGTAAGCGCTCGGCAGAGGGACTCTGATCACACCTCGTTTTTTTTCCACTTTTTACTCTCTTAATGCTTCTTCCCTCTCCCCCCATCAGATCCAGACCAGCATCCAGTGCCACGCCATCATCATCTTACCCAACACCGACGGGATCGAGCTGCTGGTGTGTTACGAGGACGAGGGCGTCTACGTCAACACCTACGGGCGCATCACCAAGGACGTGGTGCTGCAGTGGGGAGAAATGCCAACTTCAGTGGGTAAGTGGCAACAACTCAACAAAAGGAGGCTCAGTTTGACTGTTTTCTGTTGTGTGGCACCTCATAAAACTCCCTCTGTCTGTGCAGCCTACATTAGGTCAAACCAGATCATGGGCTGGGGTGAGAAGGCCATAGAGATCCGCTCTGTGGAGACGGGACACCTGGACGGCGTCTTCATGCACAAGAGAGCCCAGAGACTCAAGTTCCTTTGTGAGAGGAATGACAAGGTGAGAGGTTCTGTCTGAATTGTTGAATATTGAAATGAAAATGAAAACCCACTTGTTCACAAATGCCACCAAACGTCTGGCTCATATTTTCACCTTTGTCTTTGTCAGGTCTTCTTCGCCTCTGTGCGCCCCGGAGGTGCCAGCCAGGTGTACTTCATGACCCTGGGACGCACCTCCCTTATGAGCTGGTAGCCATCTTCCCAAAAACAACAACAAAAAACACCAGCCCAATGCGATGACCATACCTAAAGCAGCGACCAACAGATGACGATTGTGACTATATGACCATAATGACGATGAAGAAGAGAAACAAGCCTTGAGCCCGGAGCTGGAGAAGCATCTCTGTGTGGAGCCGGGGGGGGGGGCTTCACTCTCACCTGCTCAAACAACGGATTGGACTGTAATCATGAAATGGAAGCGAGGTATGGGTGTGTGTGTGGGGGGGGAGGTGCGTTCTGTTTGTGTGCACCGTCACAAATCCACTTAGTGTGCTATATTACGAAAAACAGACCCCCCCCCCTCCTCCTCCTGCCACAAGCCTCCAGGTTTTTCTCACCCCCCCGGCCTTGTTGCCCAACTCTGAGCCGAACCCACTCCTCCTCTTCCTCTACCCCAGGACGTGGGGATCTGTTGCCTGTTGGTGAGGTAAAATCTTTTATGTGTCATAGTAAAACTTTGCATCGTGTATGTGTGTGAATGGAGGAAAACACTGAGCATGTGAATGAAAAAAAGTGTGTTTGTCTTAAGTGGGGGCAGTAAGAGGCTAAACATGGCGGCCGTTGCTGTATCGTACAAGGAGAACACTGCACGTGCTGCGCGTTCCTTTTGGCTGTTTGTGGCTGTGTTTAGTCCAGGTCCTGTTTGGGTAAAATTAGCTCCTATTCCCTCCATGATAGATTTCCACGTCAAGCACGTCATTAAACACTAGTTCACAGTCACAGTTTTACTCCCGTAAACAATGCTTGACTTGTAAATCTGCCTCTGCGTCTTCACTTCTTTGCCTTCTCCTCCTTAAAGTGAAGATTTTTTTAAGGGACCTTCAAAACACAGGGTACTGGATATCAGCTTGTACATACTAACTACATCAAACCCTCGTGGGCTTCGCACTCTCCTGGGACACTTTCAATCAACTTATACCACATTGCCTCACGTACTGTAGGTTATGTAGGACAGAAGTAGCCCTGTTTATGACAGCACGTTGCTTTGGTGTCATCAACAAAATTAGCCCTAGTTTTTAATACACTGTATATTTTGTATGTGACTCGCTGCACATAAATAAAGCATAAGAACATGGGACACACCTGTAGATGAGTTTTAAAGGAAGAATCCACTGCATTTATCATCAGTCTGTGATATTTTTCAGGGGCTTTCAGGAGTTGTTTTGTGATTAAGTGTTGCAGTTTCTCCGGCTTTTCCTTTAATCTTTAATCTGCGTCGTCACAAACAACAAAACAGACCCAGAAATGTGAGGTTAATTTCCCGTTGCTGTTTTTCAAATTGGATTTTTCCTTCTATTATCAGTCACCATTAGGAGGCTAGGATAAGCTGTGAATTAGACTGTGCAGAATTAGCAGAGCTGACGTCTTTGTGTAATGGGTAATGGGCTGGTGACAGAGAATGAAGGCCAGCGTAAGAGCGTCATAGAGTGGGTTGAGAAGAAGCTTTGATAACGTCACACTCACAGAGACGAGAGGGGGGGTGTCACCATCAGGTGATGGCTCCTCCATCTGTACAGTTCAGGACCATGATGCATCCCACTCTGTATCCCACTCTGTATTTTAGGAGACTGTAGCTTCATGTTCAGCTAAGTGTTTGCCTTAGAGGAGTCTCAAGCTGATAATAACTGCTCAAAATCCTCTGTGAAGAGCAAAGACGTGGATTTTGTGTACTGTAGGAACACTTTAGTCTGAACCAGCCATGTGATTCAATATTGGACCTCTTTTTTTGACATTCTGGGCTTCAGACAGGCAGTAAGTTTACGCAGTCCAGTCTGGATTGAAGAGACAAATAACACAATTTTAACTGGACCATCACTCCATCCTAGAATTGTTTTTTACTTTATTTTATTTTTCCTTCCTCACTCATCCCCCTGAAACCCGAACGACAAGGCAAGACTTGTTTCGTGTTAAGACTTTCTGAGGAAATGAGGAAACTTAACAGGACTCGAGGTTTTGCTCCCTTCGCGCAAACTCGACTCTCTGGTCCCGCTCTCAGTAAGCGGTGTTGCCTTTACTGTCTTAAGGAGGGGACCTGCCGAGAGCTGCAGAACATGGGAATGAGGTGCTTTCACTGTCTGATCATCTGTGAAAAGCAAGGAAGGGAAATAAAAAAATCACACGTTCTAATAGCAGTGTTACAAAACCACTTCAGACGGCGTGAACTAAGCAGCATATTTTTAACTTGGACTTAGTTTTTAGTCTTGTTTCTGCAATTTTTATTATGTAACCCTTCAGATAAGTATGCGACTGCAGTGGTTTTTAAATTGTAATGCACACCTTATGTTGAAAATGTTTACAGAAGCAATTGTTTTGTTAAACCAATGTGCATCGATATGAATATTTATGGTTTATTTTGAGGGCAGTTTTTCCCTGTTTTGTATTTTGTATTATTCCCTTTTTGTACTATCATTTAGACGTTTGTGTACAGGAATAATCGACTTTTGCTCACAATACGAATTTCGCCAAGTCCAGAGTGTGATTTCACTGACTCCTCTACATCCTGCATAGTGCAGTGTGCCCCTGGCTGCGTGGCAGCGTGGATCAAATGTTCTCCACCTGCCAGGTGACATGTTTTTCCCTCAAATGTCTCTCTGCCATGTCTCTCTAATTTATGTCCTCTGTGTGTACTATGGGAATTACTGTATTTTCCTGAAGGTCTTTTTTTTCCATTGAATAAAATCAAAAGTAATTTACAGTGTGGGGTCATTCTTTTTAATAGTTGTCATTCGAAAAATGATTAAGTCCATATGTCTGAACCATAACTCTGCTCTTCAATTTAGCTGAGTATGCTGTGTGTGTATTATAGAGGAGGATTTTTAAATGGAGCACTGACACAGGACCTGTAAAGACAGCAGTAGTTTCAACCCTTCAACAAAGTAAGTCTGTGTGCCAGTGTATTGAACAAAGAAGACACAACCTTACTTCACATTTAGGTTTAGTCTACCATGATACAAAACAAAGCACAACCTATTAAAGGATTATTTGAAAGCAAAAAACTCTAGTAGTTGTAATGGCTAGCTTGGTCCAGTGGGAGGCGCCCATTAGCAGCAGAGTCTTAACATTTATCAATGCACTGGTGCTACTGTTGAGTTGTGAGACAAAACTGCTGCATGAGGCAGGGTTAAACCCCCAAAGAGAGAACAGCACTATGTAATCACAAAAGACTTTTTCATTAGCATCACCAAGTTTGCAGTAAAATAAAACATTCTCTCCATCATAACTGAGCCTTTCGGTGTCAGCTGTTTGATTTAAGTCCGGGTTAAACACAGCACGCTTGATGTTTCATATCAACAGTGATGATCCTCCTCCTGCAGTTTCACAGCAGTAGCAGAGAGCCTCCAGTAGGTGCACCAGCACCTGAAGAAGCTGCACTAAGAAAAAAACAGTCTTCTTACAATAAATGTTGAATAAATTATTGTTAACTTGTCCTGACTTACTGATCTGTCTAACATCATTTTTCGGAAGTTCTCATAATACATCCGTGGTGACACCACGTTTTCTGCCGTTGTTGTCTTGCGTCGTGTGACGTTATCGGTCATGACCTTGTGGGCGGAGCTCAGAGACGCGGGGAAACCACGTTGGAAGACATTTTAAAACCAGCGTGTGAAGCGTTGCCTCGGTTTGTTAGTACTGAGAAAACCTAATTACCAAAGAAGCCTGATGCTAAAACAAGCTTCGAAGCTGCTTTTTTGTCGAGCACGAGTGAGGCTGGACGCTGAACACACATGCGGCGCGAAGGTAAGGATGAGTAACAAACTAGCTAGCGGTTAGCATTAGCCCAGTCGAGACAACTGAAGACACAAGAGCTCTTGATTGTCTGTTTAAATTCCTGTTGTAGTCGTTTACAGTCACTTTAGCGACCTTTTGCATCTTGTAACTTTGTGTTCCATCCTGGTCACTTTAACTTCGTTTATGATGGTTTATCATGTCGTTGTTATCGGTTTGTGGCTATTTGTTTATATCATTTTACATATCTACCTGGCTGCTATACACCTAGGTGTTAGCATTAGCCATATCTTGTTATTTTCCTTTCCATAAGCACTTCGATTTCAAGAAATTATAATTCAGTCAGTAGTTCTAGGAACTGAGCGGGTGGTAACAACATTTATAAAACGAAAGGCATCCAAAAATAAATAAATAACAAAACAAGAAAGTCAGTCGGGGATTAAGCTACATAGATAATCATGAAGTTATATTGCCTTTTTGGGTTACGATGTCGAAAGTATTAGATTATTTCATGAATTATGAAGTTTTGCCAATATGACCAAGTTATTATATGACCAGCTGTTTAGTAGTAAGTTTGTCTGTTTCCACTTCCATTTGCATCTCTTTACAATTACTTTGCAGACATTTTACTGCTTCTTTGTAATTTTGTGCTCCATCTTGGTCATTTTAAGTCAGTTTATGGTGGATTGTCATGTCGATGCGATCATTTTGTGTCTATTTGTGGCGGCATTGCATCGTTTTACGTCTCTAGCTGGCTGTTTTACATCTACTTATGGTCAGCTTCTCTGTGGTTGTTTTG
>BRZM01000111.1:16212-38999 GCA_033238685.1 Lates japonicus
CCCCCCCCCCCCCCCCCCCCCCCCCCCCCCCCCCCCCCCCCCCACCCCCCCCCCCCCCCCCCCCCCCCCCCCCCCCCCCCCCCCCCCCCCCCTTCCTCTCCTCTCAACAGCAAGCCACATCTCACTTTAACACAAATCATCATTTTATTAAAAAAGTACAGCGCGTCAGTGGATTCATTTGAACAATTATGCAAATCAGACAGGAGATGAAGGTTTTATTAATGTTAGAGAAGTGTTGCATCAGATAGTGCTGAAGTTCATTAAGTTACTCTAGTTGAAGATGAATACAGTCTGATTAGTTTGATGTCACTATGCTGTGTATCACATTATCATCTTGGGCTGCATCAGCGCAAAACTCTCCATGGATCTTCTGCTGAAGCATAATAAGGAAAAGGAGTGATATTTCACAGCTACGATGTGCAATTTGGATTAATAACTCTGATGTCTGCATTGTTTTTTCTCAAGCCTTTTTTCATTACTTAAGACTTGTATTGTTTTCTGGAGTTTTTGGGTCTGTTTGATGCCATCGCTTTATCCTGTTTATAAAAAAGTATACGCATCGACTATACATTTTTCAGAACCTCCTTTTATTCATCCTTTTCTGTTAAATGTGGTTCACTGACACTGTGTGTCACTCTCTCTAGCTCCCCACCACCACCACCCCCACCCCCCCTCTATCTGCAGGTACTGGGCCCAGGAGGTGGTGGACCGTGACTGACTGACTAGGGCCCACGCTTGCTGTGGCTCCGAGGGGTAATTAATTTCAGCAAACGACCGCCACGTCTGTCGGCTTTTATAAACGAGCGTTTACGCGCTATGGACAATTTAACCACTCCACTGAGCCCGCCTTGACAGAGATGAGTAGAGAGATGTGGGAGAGGGACAGAAAGAGAGAGAGAGAGAGAGAGGATGGGGACCACGCTGCCAGGTGACTGATGGGAGATTTAATCAATAGAGTAAGCACATTTACTCTCATGATGCTCACCCAACATCCATATTCATAGTGTTAATTCTCTCAACGCCTACGCTGTTGCACACCACAAAAAATCATAATGCATGAAGGATTTCACTACATCTAATCAGGCCTAATCAAAGGCCAGTATCATCACTGCTAATTATGTGTAGCATCATGGACTAAACATCATCGAGGTTCTCTAGTCCAATGATTTTACTCTTGATCTAAGCTTAATTCGATATCCAAAATAACTACTCTCCATTACGTTTTGGCACATACACCTGAACAACATAATTTTCTTCTTGTTACTGTCATTGCCTGCATTTGGAGGCATGCCCCACGTCCAGAAAAACAAAGGATACATCAGTACAATGCCCTTCCTTCCTCAATGTAAGTATAAGTTATGAACTGTTTGTACAATTGAAAATATTTGGATTGGCGGTGGCTAGACTGTGACACTGTGCTATAAAATGTCTGATCATTATTAACTGTAGTTACATGGATCCAGTTATTTGATGAGATCTCTTGAGGCTCAAGAAAAACAGTTCAGTCACTCACCACCCGAATCTCCAGCCCTTTGCCTCTGAAAACATACTCCACCTAAAAGGCTGGACTCCACAGACTCTAACTAGTCTCTGTGGATATGCAGGAGTAGTTGCATTGGATCATACACAGCTGAATCTACATATGAAGCTGAAACAACAACTGACACTGACATAACGTTAATCAGGAATAATTCTGGTAATTGATTAATCATGTAAGCAATTCTTTAAGTCAACATGGCAAAGATGAATTGGCTCCAGATTCTCAAACATGAACATTTTCTGGTTTTCTGGTCATGTCTTTGGGGTTTTGGACTGCTGGTTGGACAAAAGAACACATCTGAAGATGTCAAGTTTGATAATAGCCATTTTTTGCTATGTGATGGCATTCTACACACAAAATGACCGATCGAAAAAATAACCAATAGATTAATCAGTGATGAAAATAATTATTAGCAGCAGCCACAGAAAGATATTGGCAAATTCTCAGTTTTTGGTAAGTCAATCCTGGTATGAAACACACAAACTGCATGTATTGCTGTACCATTGACATGGGAAAGCTCCACCACCATGAGCCTCTTTTCCATCAAAAAAGAGGATACAGTGCTGAAAGTTTCTTCAATAGTGCACCTTTATTCCAAAATCACTCAGCACCTAAACCGCTTCCCTCTCTCTTTTGAACAAACGCCCTGCCCTAAAAAACTGTGGTCAATAAAACCAAATCAGCTTAAGTTTTCTCGGTGTATGACTGTTATTATAACTCAACAGCATGTAACATTCCCACTTTCTCTCCTCAGAATTTCCAGAGCTCAAGAAGTGCAGAGCCACACCGCAGTTACTCGGCACTCGGTCAGCCGAGTCTTGTGAAAACCCTTCTGTTTGCCTCCAACACTACTGGGTTGCCAGACTATTAGCGCTGCAGCCCCACTCTGCTTTGTTCCCCTGCCAAGGCAAGTTACATGGCTCGCCTCGAAGTCAGTGTTTTCACAGCTAGACATACATTACTTTGTGACATCGAGCCCAGGGGCTTATAGATCTGCTGGATTGTATGACAGGGGCCTTTATGGGTTTTGCAGGACTGTATGACAGCAGTCTGCCTGCCTCAATAGTTGGCAGGGATAACTATAGTATACCACAGTGTAGAACAGACTAGAGCAGCCATATGAGAGGCCTGCAGCAGCAAGTGTTTCCATAGCTACAGTGGGCCGAGGGGATTGTTTACTGTCCGAGAATGAGAGATTAAGAGAATGAGTGATTCTCTACATATATATGCTGAGTGATCATTTCTGCACTCATGTTATGTGTGTGACTGTGTGTGTGTTTACGTTCTAGATGGAGCAGCTCTTAAGCCTGTGAGGGTGCCCAAGAGCATAACCCACTGCACTGACTTTTAATAGAACCCCCCCCTACCTTTACTTCTTCCATACACACAAATACATATGCACTTCCTGTTACACACATGAAAAGCCAACGCGCACGCACACACACACACACACACACACTCAAGCGGTACGCTTCGCCAAGTCAGTGTAATCAGGGCAGCGTAATGTGTTTACCTCTCTGAGGTACGAGAGTTTGATTAAGGAGCAGCCATCTGGCAGAGGAGAAGAGAGGAAAGGAGAGGAGAGGAGAGGAGAGGAGAGGAGAGGAGGGGAGAAACAAGGAAAGGAGAACTACTCCTATTTCTACTTTAATAAACAAAATCAAACCTTTCATTGTGATCATTATGCCCTCACAGACATGTCCGCACTACAATCAATCAGTGGAATTGCAGCTCAACCTCTACAACAAACTACATCAGACATAAAACCGACCATTAGCAACCTCAACACCTGCCCCACATCACCATCACACAGACATAAACCATCGGTGTCTAAAGGCAACATCGAGCTGGTATTAACATCATCAGAACCAAATGTTATTGTTTGGTATACGTCTTTTCTGCAATCTGCTCTTTATTAGCCAGCCGGACAACCATTTTAGGCCTTACTAGTAACAAGTAATGATGGGTATTAACAGTTAATCTTTAAAAAAAAAAAAAACAGATTTAAGCATAGGGGCAATCACCAACAATGATAATCAGCTGACATATAGTCATTTACATATTGTTTTCCAGAGATATTAAACAAAATGTCTCACAATTTCATCTTTCTTGTTGCTATTACTGTAATTAACTAACTGTAATAGTACATACTAAGTGTACACAGGGAATAAAGCCAAGACAATGAAAATACAGTATTCAATGTAAAAAAATTAATACTGGGTACAAAAAAAAAAGGAAGAAGAAAATGGCAGTATCTTGCAGGATACAACCTTCCTCTCCCCTCCCTGTGGTACCTGACAGGCCTGTAGCTAAGCTCACCCTCAGCCATTACTTCTACTATAGCCTTCCTGCTCCATTAAACTCAACAAGCTTAACTCAATGGCCTTCATTCCTCACAGCGACGGCTTCTGCTTCATACCCTGGTGGCTTTTAACAGGAGAGGGGCAATTTGAGTGGGGGGACAGCATCTCCCTTGTTAACACAAAATATGTCATGCATTGCCCTTGTTAACTTTAAAAGAAAAATCTGTGAAAACAATATTTTACCTTGTCCCTGTTGCTGAATATAAAGATACTGCTCACTGGGGGCCAAGGCAAGGACCTAACAACTGCAGTAAAAAGGAGCCATTAAGTTATACTGTCCTTGTCCTGCTGTGGCATTTAATCGCCCAGTTTTAATATGCAACAAGGAAACGACATCACACTTACAGTCCGGTATCGTGCAGGACTCCATACTGAGTCAGCAATTATTGATTACAGGAGGAAGCATTTTGGAAAATAATCTGTTTTATGGCAACTCCCTAGAGCCATACCGTTAAAAGGCCCAAGCCTGAATATCTGACAACAGGAAGCCCTGTCAGAGAGTCTGCAGCAAGAAAAACTTAACCCTCACAACAAATGACAGCACCCTTGATTCAAAAAGTGGCAACTATTTTGATCATTAAGAATCAAAACAATCACGAAGTAAAGTAAAAAAAAAAAATTGACAAGCCCGGGGAAAAATAAAGCAGCATTTTGAGTAATCAGTGGCTGTTGCGAGAGACAAAAAACACATTCAAACACCGAAACACCAAAAAAACAGATGAGAGGCAATTTGTGCTGCAAGCGCCGACAGGTATAACAGAGAGAGTCTTTAGCTGAGCCTCTCTCAAGTAATAATGTGAGGTGAAATTTGGGGAATGTGTATCTGGGACACATAATAAATATTTCATGGCATATTATGAATAGGTTCTTTGTTTAATTAGATTTGGAGAGTTGTCCCCTTCAGCCACTTCTGTCACGTTAGCATGAAAAAATATGATCCTTTCCACTTTAATTATAAAAGTTCTTCAGGCCAATATGCTATGTTATAATTCATTCATCAACTTTTATATAAGTATAAACTATAAAATCTGTCAGGGGGAGGCATTAATTACTTGATTCAAATATCAATTATTACTCATTTTCTGTTACCTAAAACTTTTCATAGATATTTGAAAGGTTATGTACACGCGCAGAAACGAACTTAATACACATTTTGACATCACTTGTAATTGTAGTAGCCTGTAAGAAATGTTATAACATCTGTTGACTACAATTGAACTGCATGTGCATGAGCCTGGCAACTCATTACAATTGCTAGCCTATAGCAACAACACACACAGACACACACGCATATCTATTTTGTGTACTGTATATATTCTATACCGTGCACACTGCATGTCCAAATTGATGTTTAATTATATTAGTTTTGCTTTTATCCATTTTAATTTTGTATCTTTCCTATTTGGTTTGATTTAAAGCATAAGTTTTATTTGTGCAGCACTGTGAGCTGAGCAAAATCAGATGAAAATGCTTTACTGTGCCTGCCGTAATTAATTGCAAATAACCTGACTCCACACCTTCTGCAGCGCTCTGTACTGGAAGCTTCCCAACCCAACTGCAATTATCTCATGAAATTCCTATGAAACTTTGTAAAAGCTATTCCTTTTCTCTGCTTCTTCCTTTCTTTCTTTGTCAAAGATCTCATTGCGAAATCCTGTAGAGCTACAGTGTAACACGCCAGGGAGGAAATACTGGACACAGCTCTAATGCCTTTCATCTTCACAGACTGGGAACAGCTTCCTGTTTTTCAATGGACACACTAATTAGCATGGATCCAAACATGCACTTAGCTCAGACGTGATGTGAACGGATGCATACTTTGCACACAATCACACCAGCACACACACACACACAAAAACACACACTTACATGCACACGTACAAAATCACAGCATTGTGAAAATACAGTGAATTCTGATACTAAATCATTTTCCGCACACCAGGTCTTTCGTGCATTTTACACTGCACCAGCACAGCACCAGCACAGGGGGAGTTAAGTGGGGAGGGGGCCCACACTTCCAGCATAGTTTTGACGTAATATTTTCTTTTCTTTGAAGTGGCACAGCTAAATGAGTTTTCAAATCTCCACAGGTCTCAATACCACAGAGAAATACAACCACAGTTGATAGGCACCACTTACATTCAATTATCTTTGTTCCACACACAAAGCATTAACACACACACACGCACACACCCATCATACACAGACACATCAGTTATTTCTGTGAAGAAAATTGTGACTCTCATTACCAGTCCATTCTGAAGACTGAGGCACTGCTTCAGAGCCCTCTATCTAAAATTACGTAGATACAGTGCTCTGCTGCACTTCACATATACATCAAATAAAAAGACACATTGAAATCCTGTGGGGGTGTAGGAACGATGATGGAAATGAAATGCTTCATTAAGCAACAGCTATGGCTTTTGTTTTGTCAGACATCTCATGAATTCAGGAGTTACGTTATGTGTGAAAACTTACATTGTTTTAGTGAGAGATGCTTTGGGTGCAATTTTGAACATTTCTCATGCTTCTGTCAGTAGAAGTAGAGTCAATTAGATGGATACTCTGTAACAAAAATGGATAGCTGTTTTGTCATTTTATTATGTCCATGTTGGTGATTACTGGGTTTGATAAGGGGCTAAATGAAGTCTGAGAGCCATCATGGTCAGACTCTTTCCCAATCATATCATATCACATATTACAAACATACACAGTGAGTGATGACTAATATATATCACAATATGACACACGTCTACATTATGCAACATCACATAGAAAATGATGAAATTGATGTCTATGTTATGCATTTTGACAAACCTCTGTTTAAAACAAAAACATCAGTAATTTAGTTTTTTTTTTTTTTTTTTTTCGTGGTAATCATAAGTTTGAGCAGCACAGGTCGTTACGATAATATAATATGGTCATATCGATTCCACTGAAAGGTGAAAAATGATACTATTCAATTATAAAATGCAGTATCTGTACTGTATCACTCCAAGTTACAAATGTCATTTGAAAGCACAGCTAAATTTGTACAGAAAATGTCATGTCATTTGGACATGGAAAAAAAAAAAAGAAAAATCATCAATCCGTGATTATTTTTGAGCTACATGAGCTCTTTGGATTCATTTTTGAAAAAAAAAAAAAAAAACATACTCTACCTCAGCTTCCTGAAATTGCAAGCTAACTCATTTTGTGTTATATTAAAAACCTCACTGGAGTTTTGACTGATATGAGTCAGTAATGGCAAAATTACAGTTTGTGGGTGAACTATTCCTTTAACCTTTAACATTACCACCCCTAAACTACATTGTGAATATGTATCACCTGGTTCAATCCATAACCAGCTACCGCCACCCACTTACCCATCTACAAGATGAGCATCACCAACTGGACATCTCCCACTACAGATGTTAGATTGAATTTAGTTCACAGCATCTCTGGAAGTTTCAGCTGCTTTCACCAACACCAGCGCATCACCCCACCCACATTCACGTGGCTCTTGGCACAGTTCGGGAACTCGACTGTAGTTCTTGGATTCTGGACAGTGCTTCATCACATCTGCGCCTCTCCACCTCCTGTGGTGGCTCAGTGAGGGAACACGTCAATAAATCTAACCGTCACATAGCGCGGAAATTAAGTTGGCAGAAAGATGGACGAGAGAGCAGTTAAGACGTTGAGAACAAACAATGTGATCTAAACGATCACACGTGGTGGAGGAAGCATCACCACTCTATATTCTAAATGTCTCTCCTGCAAATTTACCACCCAGACCCATTTCTCCTATCCCCCCTCTGCCTCCCAGTCTTTGTGCCTACAGTATGTCTCTTCACTTCAGCTTGTTCAGCAACAACCTCCATGAAAATCATTCAAATCCAAATGTGGTAATTGAGTCAGTAAGCGCAATTATCATCTTTGATGTGAGGAGTGACTCATCTTCGGTCTTTGCAATGCATCAGCGTACTTTACAGGATTGGCGGTTAATGTCAGCCTACTGACTCATTCTGCGCTCTACCCACTCAGGAAAAAAAGACACACACGTTAACTGTTGTATCCATTTCCCCAGGATAATTAACACTCTCGTAGGACAGCCTGCACGGGATGATCCACTGAAACTGACCAGAAAAGTACCTAGAGTGCAAGATTGTGTAACTCGCTGACTTAAATGTAGGAGTAGTAGTATGTATGTTAGTGTACATGGGGGCACGAGGGTCATACTGTGTGTAATCTGCACGTTCCCCCATGTCTGTATCAGTGTGTGTGTCTGTGTGTCTGGACCTAAGACAGAGGTCTATTGTAGAGTGCAGTACGCCTGCAGGAGACCTCTGAGGCAAGTACTTGGCGAGACTGTGACCAGACCTCAATATCACTACTCTCTCTCATCCACTAGACTGACACTGATCTGTGTGTGTGTTTGCGTCAAACAGAGAAAGAGTGACACAAAATGTGCATGTGCGCTGATAAACAGTAAGTGAGCTAATCAATAGTTTGCAATTTCAACAGCCATTGAAGGCAAGCCTTGTTTCACATGTTTGTTATAACACTTCACAGTGCTAACATAATCAAGTGTGTTCCAGCCTGTACTTAGATTACAGACCAGTGTGTGTTCTCTACAGTGTTCATTTTTCACTGATTAAGCTTTTTTTTTCCATCTCAACTAACCCAGGCGGTTTAGGCAAAGACAAATAAAAGGCATAATAAATTGGAGAGAGAAAGGACAAACAAAGAGTGAAAGAGTGAGAGAGTGAGTGTGAGCGTGACGCACCCACAGCAAGAGAGATGGGAAGGTTATGAAAGAGATGAAAGATAATGTATGGGAGAGAGGGCAGGAAGTGAAAGATAGAGAAGGAAAGTGATGTGTTGGGTGTGATGGATGGAGTTTAAAAAGGAAGAGGAGAGGAGGGAGATGTGTGCGTTCTCCACCAACCACCTCTCTGTCAGACACTCGGCTGTGCTGCAGGGGTAGGCGGCTGGCGAAAGAGGAGTGTGTGTATGAGCTCTACGTAGCATATGTGTGTGTATGCCGCATGTACCATGAGTCTGGGGACCGGTGGGGGGTTGACAGATTATCTGTCGAGAAGCAGGCTGGAGGGGTCCGGGTCCCTCTCTCTCTCTCTCTCTCTCTCTCTCTCTCTCCTCTCCACTCCTCGTTTTCCTCAGTCACTCACTCGCTTGCTCCACTCTGTGTTGCTCAAGGTCACTGCAACACTGCGAAAGTTTGGAAGGTACATGATACCAGGAGCTCAAGGGTGAGTCAGCACTTTTCTACTCCTCTGCTTGTCTCTAACTGCCAGACTGGCACAAGAGCGAGTGTGAATCCTCAAACAGAGCCCAATATATCTCACTTGTATGCCACTGCTGGTGGCATCCCCTGTAAAACTACTCTTTTTAATAAAAAGTGAAATGGGCTGTTGCATCACAACTTTGCAGATGTTTTGGCTTTTTCATTTACGTCATAATCCTGGCATTTTACTGGGGCTCATATCCAGTTTTGACACAACAGATGGTGTTTCTAATTTAAGGGGGATTTCTGCTTTCAATTATATTAAATCTGTACCGTTCTATCAAAAATTACACTTTTATTATCTGCAGTTACAGTAAATGCTTACTCATAATTTGAGTCTGTCTTGGCTTTCCTCTCTAGCTTGTGAAGCTATGATATTGAGAAAATCGAAAACAGAAACATCCGACTTTATAAACAAAAAAAACAAGATAATTTGTATTGTGCTTGCCTGGAGTTCTAGGATGGATAAGAAAACAGTTCTACATCTCTGGGTTGTCACACAGCCAGAAACAACAATCCATAAAACTTAGGACTGTACTTCCTCTCGCATGACCCTTTACTTCCTTCCAGTTGTCCCTGCCCAGTGGCAGAGAGGGGACAGCATATTGGACTTCAGCCTCAGAGCTGATCCTGGGCCCGTTTCTGGACCCCTTCGTGTCAGCTTGGCAGGACAACAGACAAAATACCCCAGCAGAGATGCAATGTCAGCCCCAATAACAGCACAGAGCCAAAGAGAAAAAAAAGAGTGTGTGACATGTTGGATATGTAGTCCTTAATATATCATTCTCACATTAGTTGTGGTATTGTAAAACATTGCTAGAGATGGCCAGTAATATCTGAATCTTGTCAGTGGTGTTGCTGGTGTTCCACAAATTAAATCACATTTTCCATAAACCTTTTAGATTTTATTACAAAGTAGCTCTATTGCATCACCTTCAACAACTAAGGACTGTTTTTTTGTTTTGGTTTTTTTTGTGTTTTTTTTTTAAACCATCAGCCACTGCAACAGACTCGGAAAACTGTGTGCACTGGAAGCGCTGCACACTTTAAAAAAATCGATTTTGTGCCATAACGCAATCCCACCAGCATACAATTAGAAAACTACAGACAGAACTTACAAATATAGTATATTGCAATTAAATAATGAACTCAGAAACATAAAAATCTTAAGGCCAGGTGCACTTCGAACAAATAGCTCACATCTCAAGCCTTAGGCAGGGACAGTTCTCAGCTGCTGCATTTGTGGAATTTGGCTGTGGACAGTTATCACAGTTAGTCATGATAGGCGATGAAATATTCATCGATGCTAATGTTTCTTTTGGCATTCAGCCTTTACCTCAAAACAACTGTGGAAGAACCTTTTTGTTCCAATTGCAGTTTTGTTTTTTTTCCTTAAACCACATGCACAGTTTTGCTGAAACGAAGACATTTGTATTACCGCAGTCAACATGATGCCAATCAGAAAGTCAGTCGACATTGGACAACTTGTTTATTGGTTGTCAATCTTTAATTCACTTGTGGTTATTAGTGACTATTAAGGGATAATTATGAACTCCTAATGGGAACATAACATAAGGTCAAGGTCATCAATTCCCAGGAAGAACTCAGTCCAAATAATCATTAATTCCAATGACACGTTCTCATGACTCCCTCTCTCCTTTACTTCTCCTTGGTTTTCATATTTCTCTCTCTCTTAGACACACACTTCCTCTGCCTCCCTCTGTCTCGCTGTCTCTCTCTCTCTATGTAGTCCCGCCAGCCACTGTGGGTTTTCTGGGATTCCTGTGGCTGAGTCATCTTGTGCTCCGTATCGTCCATATTATCATCTTCCCAAAAGTCTCCCCAGAGTTGGACAGACAACTGGCTTAGGATGAAAGGAGTTTGTGCATGACACAAAGTGTCTGTGTGTGCGTGTGCGTGTATGTGTGTGTGAGAGAGAAAGAGAGTGAAAGAGAGGGAGTGAGAGAGAATCCGAGAACAGCCAAAATAGCATCAAATGACCCTCATCCCAACCCTCCCCTAAACCCCCAGACCCACTTCCCAGCTGCGAAGCCAAGTCTGCTCTCACATGTTGCAGCTCAGTCCAAATTCTTTTGTATTCCAACTTATCTGTAATCCATCTATCTCAGTTAAAATCAGTCATTTTTTGACATCAGCCTCCCACTGTGGTCCTGAGAAGAGAGAAAAAAAACTGAACATAACTCTGCTTCCACAAACCTCAATTCATGGACCTTAAACCAGCTCCGGAATCATGCTTCACCACAGTCTCCACATCACAGAAACGCAAGTCTTTTCCTTAGCCCACCAAATTCATATTCTCCCTTACTCCAAATCCCACACTATAAAAATATTGATTTAGTATTAATGTAATTCATTGTATTGGTTATTTTAAGTGATTAAATAAAAGTCCATTCAGCATTGCATTTATTACCTGGGCCAGAAATACCCCATACAGCTACAAGACTTGGATTTTTTTTTTGTCACAGCAGAGAGGAAGTTCTGGTGTAGTTTCTACAATGGCCTTTGTCCCCGTCTTAACCCCAGTTTCCCAACACTCACCGCACCCTTCCCATGTCCATCCCTCCTCACCCCCAATTCCCTCAGTCCTTCCCTCACCCGACTCCGAACTATAAACTCCAGTCATCCTAACTTCCTCAGTGTCCCAGCCCTACACCCTTACCCCTACCTCACCCCACCCCTTGGTCCTAACTCGCAACCCCCCTCCTCCCCACGCCCCAGCCAACTTCTCTGTCACCCCACCCCAGAGCTCCCATCCAGGATCCTTAATCCCAGTCTATCCATAGTCATTCATTCCCAGCCAAGACACACAGATGTTTCAGCAGGCCACTCTCACTCTCTCACAGTTTGGGTTAAGAGGGCCAGAATTTTGACAGGGTGGTTCCTTTAAAAGGCAGACTGAGGCTGCCAGACAAAGCTAAATTTGAAACCGTACTTTTAGGATTATGTCTATATATAATGAACTATAGAAATAAATATATCAGACTGATGTATAAGGTGCTGAAAACACCTGAAATATGAGTACTGTATAGTGCAGAGAACTATTACTATAACCCTGACCAACAAATCTTGTGATTATCCAGCCACACTTTTAGCCTGAGAGCAAGCTAAAAAGACACGCTGCTAGCTTTTACTAGTCAGCAAGAAGCCTAGGAAGTCACAATATTAGCCAGGAAAAAAAACTACACACATTGTGATACACCCACACTGCCAGTAAGCAAAACAGCCAGCCAGTCGAAAAGGCCAGACACTCATTAAAAAAACAGGTTCCCCTCTTCATTTTTCCATGGAACCTGTCGCTGCATTCCTTTCTCTGTGAGGTGGCTCTTGACTCATGGAGAGGTCGGGTTGTAGGAAGTTAGTCATAATAACACCAGCAGACTTCAGTTTGTCTCCTAACCATAGCCCAGTCTGAACACAGCTGCAGGCCTCTTGGTTTACTGAAGCTGTACTTAATCCCCCACACAAGAGGATTTAATCACAGGCTCCTTAAAGGGAATGCAGTTTTATTTGAGAATTTACTTATTTCTTGAACGCACCATCAGTATTGTGACCTGTGTTTTCCAGTGAGAGAGGCGACTGCCATGCTCACCTGTGATCTTTTACAGGATTAACAACTGGAAATAACAGATTCAATGGATTTACAAAGTATTTGTTTGATTTTTAAGATCTAAAGAAGCCAAACAAACCAAAACAAATGTTGCAAGAAAGATTGACTTTCTTTTTTATGAATTGTATACTCAAATAGGTTTCCATTTTTTTCAGGACACTTTGCCATGTGGACAGGAGGAGCCACAGCTGAGCTGTACAATTAATGGCCATCCCACTCTACCTGAGCTACAGTGTCACCCACCACACCAAATGATAAAGAGCCCAAGGCATTAACCCAGTCTCCAAACTCCCAAGATCCCAATCTGATCCAGCATCTGTGAGTAAGGACCAACTGCCAATGTTCTGGTGCCAAACACCATAGGACACCCCCAGAGGTCCTGTGTTGTTGCCCCAATGGGTCAAAGCTAGTTTGGTGGCATGAGGGGAACCTATACAATATTAGGCAGGTCCCACAGATGCTAAATCAGACTGGGATCTGGGGAATCTGGAAGCTCTTTGTCATGTTCCTTGAGCCATTTCCGAACAGTCTTTGCAGTGTGGCGTGGGCATTGTCCTGAAGAACAACATTTTCTTTTGAGAAAATGCCATTCTTCATTTGTTTTGAGAGGTTATCAATTTACAGGCCATGATTCACAATAATAATATTATGAAAAAAGAAAGAAAGATTAGTTTTATGTGTTGGATAACCTAACAACCAATATGCCTATCTACAGTCTCAGAGACATATGGTATGCTACGGTTTAGGTGCCAGTGCTCTCGTCACATACCCAGTATAGTGAAGAATAAGAAATGTATATGGGTGCCAATTAATACAGAGCTAACAGTCAGTGCAAGTCTGACAAGAGCTGACTGACTGGCATAACACCTTTCTGTAAAGACAAAATGAACTGTCTACTGAGATGCTGATATATTCTGAAGCAGGCCAATTCTGTTCTAATTTACCCTGCCAACACAACAATACAAGAGCAATATATGGAATGCTATTAATCTAAAAGAATATACAGTACTGTGCAAATGTTTTAGGCAGTTTAGGCACTAATGTGAGGATGCTGTCAAAAATAATCCCATGATTAATTTTTATTCATCAGTTAACCTCATGTGAAGTCCAGTTCTCCTCAGTACACATGTACTTTTTCCCAGCATCTTGGATAAGTTACTGTGGATTCAGGCTGTCTCAGTGTCCTCTTTCTCTTCATGTAATCGCACACTGACTCCATGATGTTGAGATCAGGGCTCTGTGGGGGTCAGACCATCTGTTGCAGGACTCCTTTATTCCTCTTGTCTCTGAGGACAGTTCTTTATGATGCTGACTGTGTGATTGGACATATTGTCCAGCTGCAGAATTAATCTAGGACTGATAGACACCTCCCTAATGCTACTGATGAAGGGTAAGAGTAAAAACATCTAGAGTGCCTAAAACTTCTACACAGTACTGTATATGTTTTGGTTTTCCTGACAATATGATGTGAAAATTCCTATTTCAAGACACGCTGGTAGTCATCCTTCTGGCACAACTCTCTTAACTGCACAGAGTGAAAATTGATTTAGTGTTTCACCAAATAATACTCAGTTCAAAGCATGAGCTCTGTATCTAACTGGCTGGTGAATAAACCATGGATGATGTCAAGTCCACTTATCGGGGTGAGTGAAACAGCCAAACAGCATGATCCAGGACTTTGCTCCAATCAGAACAAAGACAGCCTCCACATTACAGCATTGACGGCTACAATATATCTAGGCAAATCTCAAAAGCCAAAATACTAGAGTGGAATTAGAAGCAAAAAAATAATTGTGTATTTAGTCTGAAATAAAACTGACGAGTTTTATAAATAACAACTTGCTGTTTTTAAATGAATGCTGACAGCAAAGAAGAGGGAAAGAGTAAGAGGCACAGAGAAAGAGGGAGAGACCTGCTGAGAAGAAAGAGATATGGAGCGAATGTGAATGTGAGAGGGAGGAGAAGTGAGGAGAAATGAAATCAATAATGAACGGCTCCATAACAGGAACTTAATCAGAACAGCAGGTCCCTATATTGCTCCTGACTAGCGCACGCATCACTGCCGTCGATTCAATTTACTCCCCAAACCCTGAAAAAATAAATAAAACATGGAAAATAAATTGAGACGCTCATTCAAATTCATTAGAACTCGTCCCTGTGTGCCTACAGTACATAATATTCCCTTGAAGAAGACGATGAAGAAGAAAACGGAAAAAATGAAAATATGCCAACAACTCAGTATTGGTTTCTGGAAGAGATGGAAGGCAAGAGTACTAAGTCACAAAGCCTCCTTAAACACAACTGTCTTCTTCATCTTATGCACCCAAACACATTCATTACAGTTTATGAATACACATACTGTATTCATACACTGTAATGAATATTATAAATACACACACATATATATATATATATATATATATATATATATATATATACATATATACACTCGCACTATAATATGCAAGATTACAGTTGCAGACAAATGCCTATGCTTACCTTTACTCCCACATATACATATACACAAGGGCATTTCCACGCACACACACTCCACAGCCCTCCTATTCTGTGACTAAGCGACTCAGAACAAATTCATCAGACTCATAAGAAACACCGACAACAATAGAGGAAAAAAAATCAAATCAGTGAAAGGCAATGTTGCGTAAAAATGCAAGCTGGGCTGGTGATGACGTGGGGAGCAAGACCGTGGGTGGTCGGCCAGGCATGGGAGTTCTGTTCTAATGGCAGCACAGGAGTGATGTTTTAATAGTTGGATCTGCTCCCTCAACCAATAAGTTTCTTCCCCACACACACAGCACCCTATGTATTTCTTTCTCACCTCCTTTCTCACTCTGTCTTTCACAAACATCTCTCTATCTCTGCCTCTCACACTAATGCCATAATTCACTCTCACCCTCTCTTCCCTTCTTCTCTCCATCACTCCCTCGCTCCCAGTATTCCAGACAGCTTCATAATGGCTGGCACCTCCTCAACACTGGCTCTAATTGAAAGATGAACGAGTTTATTTGGGCTTAATCCATCACCCTGTCACCTGAGGAGAGGAAGAAAGTTCTAGGAGGAGAGGAAAGGAGAGGAGAGCAGAGAAGAGGCCCAGCGGAGGGTAGAAATGAGGGCAGAGGATGAGACGAGACAGGAGCAAGGGAAAAACAAGATCACAGAAAGGTAAAAGGGCAGATAAGAGGTAAGAGAAACAAGAGAAATAGAGAATGGCAGAAGATAGGCTCTCCTGAGAGATGGGTATTAGTTTCATCACGATTGCCAACATTATCAAATAAGTGTCTCATATAGATGCTGCACAAACTCATTAACTTTTAATTATGTAGATTTAAATACTGTGAACAACAGCATAAACACAATATAAAGGGGACTATGTGAAGAGTCAACTGCAACCAAAATCTACTGCTACACAAATTGGTAAGAAGATAGTACATGCAGTACCTTGTGCTGATTTAACAAGCCATTTTGTGGATCGTTTATGCCAAACTGTGGTCTTCTGTTTAATATGAGTGGCACCAATGGGAATATAACTTTGAACCTTGACAGTGACAGGGGCACTCCTCTACTTAGTTACACCGGGTAACAAATTGCTCCTTCATGCAGAGGCAACCACAGAATCTGCCTACTGTGCATACTTGCTGCATCACTACTATAAAAGCTAGTGTACATGTTCTTTTATAAATGCTGTAGGTCAGTTCTGAGAGGGCATACTGCAGCACTAAGTTTTTTGTCTCTGATGACTGCTAGATATTCCTTGCATGTCTTGCAGATATTCTTCCATAATGGCATTTGTGAAGCGAAAATAAAATTTTAATCAGTGAACAGATCATTTCAAAGAAAAAAGGCAGATTATAGCAAGTAACCTCCTTGCAGGGACTGAGGGAAGATTACAACCACTCCTTTGATGTCAAGACTGTCCTTTTCTGTTGTTCCAAAATGGCCTCAAAGTACAGTATAGCTGATACTGTTTCCAGCTGTCACAACAGATGAAGATTTCCTCCCAGCAGGCAGCAGCATCCTACATAAGCTTAAAGGTGCAGCAACCTGCTCATGAGTTGTTAAGCACTGGTGGAATACCTGCTAAAAAACCAAATGGAAATCTCATGAACTGATCCAGTGCCTGAACAAATCTACAAGCTGCCACTTTCACCACTTTTGTCCTGACAAGCAATAGAGAAGGGTGGATACCACCATCCCCGAGGGTGTCTCTGTGCGGTGGTGGTTTTTACTCTGGCCTCTTGAGAAATGGTCATCACAAAGGGCACAGTCAAGCTTGGATGATTTTGTAACCACCAGTCTGAACTGATCTTTTTTATTCTCCATTTTCAGCAGAGAGACAGGTATTACATTGCCTCAATGCAAGTTTAAGAAGAGTTACATGGCGTGTGGTGGGTTTTTTTTTCTCTAGGCATACCACATAAACAGAATTCACCATTTGTCATGTGGCCATAAAAATGACCCCTGAGCTGAAAAAGGGGCCGATACAAGCACTCGTTCTCCTGGTGAAAACCACCTCTGTTACAGACACTGTTGATGTTCACGTGCCTGGAGCAAATTCTCCTGTGCTGTTTGACCTGGTGAATGGAGTTTTGCTCATGTTTCCAGAATGTACTGAATTTCATTTTTATCTGTGCTTGGACAGCCCTCCAAGCTCTCTTTGACTAGACTGAATACACCCCTAGGTTTATGTCCATTGAAAAGGTGAAAACAGGAAAATCCTTTCAAGGTGTGAAGTACTTTCTGCACACCAAATAACAGATGATCCTGCCTGTAAGCCATTTCGAACTATAAACAAGAACACCAACATGTGCATCAGGATCGTGTCAGAATGCTTCAACTGAGGAGCTTGTCGGATGGTCAAAGACTGTCAGAAACCCCCTGCCACCACATATTTCTGATGGCGGAATTGGGTGGCAAATGCATCCAACAATTTCTGTGACTTTCCGAAACTGATAATGTGACAATCACACCCGCTTCACACAACGATTGGCTAGGTTTGTGGAGGCGATGAAGTTTCATTTCTAAAAATTAGTGAAACAATGTGAATGCCTTTGAGGAAAGACTGTTCAAAATTATGCACCATTCTAGGTAGGAAAAAATCTCAGAGAATATTCAAGTTTTTTTCCATAAATTCATGAGTTTTTCTTCATAAATTTACCACTCTAATCTCAGAAATTCTGCATTATTTCATAAAATATTACCCCCTCCTCCAGACTTATTCTTTAATTTTATTTTTATTTTATTTTTTCAATGCCCTATTATAGCGTTGTAATTTTCCCCATTTTAGAACAATTATCTCTACCCTCTCTATCACATGGTCAACTTTTAATCCCACTCCCAGCTACAAACGCTATTACACTGCAACAACTCCATTATGGCACCAACTAACCAGCATTAATCACACAGACAAAGATGCATTTTAAGGTGTCATAACAAGGCAATTCAAGAGGACCCAGGTTCATGCCAGAAGCCACAACTCTGCACTGCTCCTCCCATTTTACATTCAATAATACTAGATGAGACAACCAAAGCTAACCAGCTGACCACAGAACAGAGGATGCTATGAGATCGAGATAATGGGTATGTCTTGTCAGACATGAAGTGGAGCATGAGTAGGGGAGACAGGAACAAGGTGCAGGCTTTCAGTCAGTTTTAAGTATGTCCAAGAGTACTCCAAGAGTTCTAGGTGTCCTCCTGCTGACGGGTAAATGAACATATGGATCTCCTCCTGTACTATAGCTTATGCAAGGGACGGGGGGTGGGGGGTGGCACTGGTCCCAGTTAACTGACTTTCTAGAGGCAGACACTGAGATTCTCTGGGACAAAGGCTGGGAATCTGCAGCTACAATCACCATCTGCCTGTGTCAAAGAGGGAGAGGGGAGCCAGCATCCTTACAGGGGGTCCCCTGAAACCAGCAGCCATCCAGGACTGGCTGCTTCAATCCACAAGGATGCCAGGAAACTGTGCTGTCAGCTATGCCTCTCTGGTGACACAGGAAGAAGGCAAAGCACCCAGTCTGTCTTTTGCTGTCTAAATGCTGCAGCCAACACTTCAAGGACTTCTGAGACTGTTGGAAGCTCATCCTCCAGAGTCATCCCCTTCAATGTGGAGAGAATTAAAAGTTGTCGGAGATGCTTTATTTGGGTGTATTGCTCAAGAGCACACTTTTCAGCCAGGATTGATACCACTTACTTTGGGGTTACTGTTCATATGCTTTGCCGCCTTTTTAAACATTATTTATCTTGATACAATAGACATCCACAAAAAGGGCACCTGCAGAGGCATCGCCTTAAAGAAGGCAGTTTTGTCAAAACATTAGTTTCTGTTTTTCTGTGCTGACTGTGAATAAATATGTGTAAATTATTGAGTTTAACTTCTGCCTGTGCTCGTGCCCCGTCTTTGTTGATGTCAAGCTGGTAGTTCAAATTCTTTGGGGCATACGTGCCCCTACCTTGTGCATGAACATTGCTGCCTGTTTGTTTTGGCTGCAAGGTGTTTTTTGAATAATTAATTCCTTTTTTTTTTTTTTTGGGGGGGGGGGGGGGGGTTAAAAAAAAAACAAACCAACACAAATCCATATTCATGTAGCACTGAGTGAGCAGTCAGAAGTGGTTTATGTGAACTTTACTGAACTCCCTCCTATTGTGTATTCACCCGCTCAACGGAAGACCAAGTTGAAAATCTCCTGTGTCTCAGTTAAAAGCTTTATCTCATCCCTTGCCTAGCAACCAGTTATAAAAACACACACACCCAAACAGCCATGCAAGCATAAACACACAAACTGAATCAGGCATGCACCTGCAGTCACACACACACAGAGAGGGGGGGGGGGGGGGGAGACACCATCCATGTACTCATACTCACTCAGATGTGTAGGTGCAGGCATATTAAAACACACACACACACATACACACATGGGCATTCCCCACCCCCTTGTATTTAATTAAGCTCCTAGGCTTGGACTTTTATTTGATCAAATGTTGCTGTGTTAATTGCATTAGCCAAGCCAGTCAGATGTAAGGGTGTCTGCTCCACTGGTAGAGTGCGGAATGGTTTGAAAAGGATGGATGAACCCTGCCACTGTAGCGAATGAGGTCAGCAGTATAGTCCAAGCAAAATCAAATCTGATGTGTTCACACAGGTGAAACTGTGTAGTTGTGCTCTGAATGGCATGCCGTATTTGCCAGACTGACCAGCCTAAACTTGTTGAAATTTTCCCAAATCCTCCTTCACTGCCTGCAGTGCATTATCAATGAGTCTGCTAGGCCACTTGTTCCTCATTTAAACTGAAAACACAGTGGGCACAGTGAGGTAGGGAGGCTGCCGCTTCTCATTTTCATTTATTATGAAGATCGGCAAATCTCTTGCGCCCCTCTTGTCTTGTGTTCCTGAGAAAGTGGGAAATTGTGGTACGGTAACCAATTGGATCTGAGATCTGCCAGATTTTCTTCCTATGCTAAATAACAGTAGTTCCTAAAGCTGCATGTTGTTATGCAAATGAAAGCTGCTAGCTAAATTTACTAAACTCCACACCTCCCCACCGCTCTGCCATAAAAATCAATTACATCATGCAATCTAAAGCAAATGTGCATTTAATGAGAAAAAGTGATGATTTCCATCAATTTAGTTTTGCTGTTTGTTTTTCTAATTGCCCTTTAATTTAATTTAATAGTTTATAAAAGCTTTGGTTAAACATGCCTCATCTATTCACTGTGCTTGTTGTTACAGACATGTTCAATTAAGATTTATGAGATTATTCTCACATTACACTATAACATGTGAGGAATAATGACTGAAGACTTATGTAAAAAAAAAAACAAAAAAAAAAACTTTTATGGACAAATTATATTAAAAATACAAAACAGCCTGTCATTTTACTGCTGTAATAGAAGTCAGACCCAGACAATGCCATCCTTTGAAATCAAGTTGAATTCAAGAGAATTTCAACAGATAAATAGTACAGCAACCATGGAGGAAACATTGAATTTAGAGTGATTAAAGGATCTATTAGTAGGTGATTCTAAGCTGGAAGTGAAGTTCTTGGCACCTTGCGACATCCATTGTACCTTCACCCTTACAGCTTTCCTCCAACTGGTGTGATGTCATTGGAAGAACAAACTTCCAAGTTAGTGAGTATACTGGCAAGTGCTTGCAGTGTTTGCCATGTACAACCAAGCTAAATTCAGTTTTGTTTGGTGTGTTAGCATACAGTCAGACATTAACAGACAAAGAATTTCTGGTAATATCAATATTATATTATTTTTTATCAAGTCAGGCCTGTCTCCCAAACTTCTGGAGACAACAGCTAAAACAAAGTTCTCTGTCCATTTAGCAGCATTTTAGAGAGGGTTTTGGATTCTTCTGTGTGACTACGCATATAGCAGATAGAAAATAGCTAAACCCTCGTGAGATAATGCACATTTGTTAAAGTACACTGCACCTCTGTGCAACTGTTTTATTCACATTTTTCTGTTTTCTAGAACTTAATCCTATCCGTCTCTGAGAGAAATTTGGAAATCCACCTCAAAGACATTTTCTAGACAGCCATGGGACTCTTTTAATAGCCATGCAGGACACTGTCTGCTCCAGTGCCACACTACATACTACACCTGCCACACAAGCACATTAGTCTGCATGTGTGTGTGTGTGTGTGTGTGTGTGTGTGTGTACATGATGGATGGATGAATAGGTTTAATAAGACAAACGCATGTTTAAAAAAACCTTTTCACAATTGTCTGTGCTTATGTGCACATGCACTTTTGGTACCCTCACAGGTAAACTCTATCTATGCTCTGTTAACAGAAAGAATTGAATAAAAAAGAACGAACCATTTACATATCTACTCACAGATATATGTTGCATTTCTTTACAGCCACTCCAACTAAACAAAAAGACTGTAACAAAAATAAATAAAAATGAGAAAAGTCTGTCTCTATTATGTCTTTTTTGAAATCATAATATTTCAACATATTTTTGCATGTAAACTCCTTTGTTCTGTAGACAGTGTGTGTCTGGTCCACTGTCCAGTTTTGCCAAGTTCTAGTCTGTGTTACTGGCAAAAAGAGAAATGTGTTCCAGCAAATGGGATAATGTACAGCATAACGATCAATTGGCTCCAAATACTGTTTGTCTAAGCCCCTCATAAAAAAACTCTGTTGTTCACACACCATAAATCCACTGGTCCACAGTCTGTGGCTATGTGCGTGAGGAAATGAGAAGAGACAGTGTGTGTGCGTGTATGTGTGCGTGTGTGTAAAAGGCACCAGGGAGACTTTTATGATGCTCACAGCAGCCACCATGACAGAAACCCCACAGTTGGCTCGGTTGCATCAGCTCTAACTCTAGAATAAGGACCATAAAAATGACACTGCTGTCATAATTTCATGTTATTCACCAGACGACTGGCTGTGCAGCGTGTGGAACATATGAGCGTGGTTCGTCTGGAAAGTGTGGGTCAGTGATGGCCTCGTTCTGGCCCATTTGTGCTTAGTCAACTGACGACATGTATTTGTCACCAAAGGGAGCCAACGTCAGATATGTATCACTTGGGTCTCGAAGCTAATACAGTATACGCGCCCTAGTTAGGTCAGTGATGTACCGTCTTTCTCCTGTGCAAATTATCTTTTATTCCAGTGTCATAATGAAAAGAAATACTAGCACTGCCAAGTGTGAATGTTAGGTCAGTCTCATGATCATGACTTGCCTTGTAATATGTGGAATACAGCTGCACTGCAATATCAATCACTTTTTACTGAAGTGATTCTGAGACAGTACTTCAGTCATTTAAATACATTTATAATTCATCATACAGTTGTCATATAATTACAGACTAATATGAGCTATCCATTTCCGTGCAGTAAAAAAAAAAAACAGTTATTTTATTCTGTATGGATCCGTGGTGGCCTGTGCCAGAGGTAAATGTACAGTGGTAAATATACCACAATGATACGCAG
>BRZM01000111.1:50292-91731 GCA_033238685.1 Lates japonicus
ATATCTGGCTCAAATTTATTGACTGTGGATATATCAAATACATCTTATAAAGGATGTGTGTATTTAGTGTTTATCTCCAAACAAATCAGTATGAATGTGTCTCAATCCAAATTAACTGGAAGTCTCACTTGCCAATGCAGTCTGCCTCCATAATCATGGTGATGGCTGCAACAACCAAAACACCACAGAACATGGTTCCTTAAAAGGTGCTCCAATCAAGACAGACCTGTCTTAGCAATTTTCCTTTCTCTCAATCTCTATAGCCTGCTAAAGTAACTGGCAATTCATTAAAAAGCGAATAAAGGGACTGACAAACTCCCTCCTTACAAGTATTCAATATGCAACACATAAGCACACCTGCAGTATCCTGACAAGACTAACTGAAATTCACAGCAAACATGGACACACACCCACACACAGAGCAATCAGTGCCAAGACAGACATCTCACTCACCTTTGTCCCCCCACAAGACTGAAGACATCTCTCCCACCGCTGTCACACTGTCAAGCCGTCAGAAGAACCCAGAGGAAGATGGACAGGCAGGATGAGAGAAAATCCAAAGTGTTACAGGTGGGGAGAGAAATGCAAAGACTGTCCTGGAGATAAAAATGACCAGGCATAACAACGTGCTGTGATCTTCTGAGGCAGTTAAGTCATGCTTGCCGTTTGATGTTTTGATGTAACAAGGGACACTGAAACAACAATGACCTCACAGTCCCTACACAAGCCTGAGGGGTAAGAAAGAGCCCATGATATAGTCCTCTCATAATAATCCACCACCACACTGATCAAAGGCTGGTATGTTATTGACTGGCATGGTACACTCAAAGCTGTGTATGGCTGATTTTAAATCGCATATCTAGTATTTAAAGCCAGATCAGAATTATCTCATGCTTATTATGTCAGAAATCACACCCTTGTTCACTCATTCAGTGTTTCCTATATGGCCTTACATATTATACATTATTGTTAGTTGCATTGTACAGACAGGTGACAAGGAACAAGTTGGTTTATTGCATTTATAAAATGTAACAATGTGGAACTATTAACAATTCATGCAAAATCTGAACAAATAACATAGCAGAGGGTAAATATAGTACACTATATAATATGTAGCCAATGGTTTCAGATACAACCCTGTTTTTATTTTCCTTCCTTTCCTGTTTTAGCGCTCTATTTACTTGACTATTTACTTCCAATTGATCAGACTTTGCCACAACATCATATGAAGCGTTATTTTGTTGCTGTTGTTCAAATCTGTTCCCAACTGCTGCTTTTCAGCTGTCTTTGAAGTGTTATATTGATGTAACCCAAATGCGGCCCCTTCACCTTAAGCTCATTAGAACAGCTGTCGATGGGTCCATCCAGGAGCTCCTCACAAATCCCACTCCAAGATCACATCCAGATCTTCACAGAATAAATGGTCTATCATGGTAGATATTTGTGCACTGCTCATGGGGTGACTACTCAAACACACAAAATTATAACCTTTGAAACCCCAATGTCTCTGTTTTAGATTCTGCCTAAAAAAGGTGAAAAATGCAAAAAAAAAAAAAAAAAAAAATTGAGTCATAGTGTGCCCTGACAATCTTTATTGCAATTTTTTTCCCAAATGTTTGAACTGGACAGTTTAGAACTGTGCAGGGGTAGATGTAAGCAGATGGATGCTCAACAAGTAAACATTAGTTCAGCAGGTTTGAGCTCCCCCCACCTGTTTTCTCTGGTAAGCATTCACAAAGAGAGACACAAAAGTTCCGGATGTCTAAAGAGGCCAAAAGATATCTTAAAGCTGCCTACATAAGAGGAAAAATAGAGTGGACATATAAACTTTATCAGTCTGACCAATTAGGAAATAGTCCTCGTTGTTGATTATATTAACCAAACATTTTTAAAGAGAACTAACAAACAAATAATCAAAGCAAAAAGAGAGACAGAAAGAAATGACTGCACTGCTGAAAATAGTGCTACTGGTTCCATTCAGACTCCACACCACACACACCATCGACCAAGGGAAAATTCCAGTTAATTTGTTATATTGGTGAGTAAAGTGTTTTCTATTCTGTGGTTCAGTTGGTAAGAACTGAGGATATGACTGTCAGCCCTTTGCTTCTTTGTCTTTAAACAAAATGAACACCTTCCAACATCAAG
Source organism: Lates japonicus (assembly GCA_033238685.1). Classification (NCBI taxonomy): domain Eukaryota; kingdom Metazoa; phylum Chordata; class Actinopteri; family Centropomidae; genus Lates; species Lates japonicus. The sequence goes on from BRZM01000111.1 coordinate 52,441, forward strand.
TCCAAAGATGGCGTGTGCATCTTGCCAAATCCAGTCTGACATGCTGCACCAGGTGCAGATCAAACTAAATAAAATCACGCTCAGGTAATTATTTTGCACTGTGCAGTTAGCTCAAGGATCATGTCTAAAATAAATTTCTCTTCTTGTTTATTTAACAAGAAATATTGTGTTTCAAAAAAAGTGAAAAACTTTCACATGCTCATATATAGGGAACTCAGAGTCAGTTAAAAGAAGTGATAAGTTGTTGTTGTGTTGTGATTAGTAACAAAATATGTCACACAGCGTGGGAACAGAAAATTGATCTTTACATCCTTGCACAGCTTTAAAACACAGACTACATATTTGGATGCAATAAACTATTATATTTGAATTACATATAATTGAATTCAAATTGCATTTTAATCTACTTTCCTTTGATTGAAAATGTGGCTTTATAAAACAAATAAGCTTGAGTTAATGATGTTCGACCATATAATTTTGCAACATTCACCCAAAATTGATGGACTGCAGTCAGTCGTCTGGCCCGGTTCTGAAGTGAGGTTAGAGGCCCCAGCAACTGCACCCCAACTCCAACAAGGGCAGTCTTAATGAACAGCGAGATACATGATAAATGTGGCCATATATGGTGGAGCAGCTGGCAAATGAGGTGCTAACTAGCTCTGCTAAAACACAGCGCACACACACATACTCACACTCCACATCCTCGCCTCTCTCTTTTCACTCATAGATAGAAAAGAAAAGTCATCAAACTCTGCACAGCTCGAGACTGGCAGGTAGGGGTTAATGACCTCAGGTCCTTTGGAGATGAGTGTTACCCAATACTACTGCGAAATCATCCACAACACTTCCTGTCAAAAGTTCCCACAGAAGTTGGGCCGAGACACAAACTAACTGTGGCATGAGCCAGACTGTCATTCAACAACAGTGACTTTTTAATTACAAGTATATGTGCCTCAAGCGCCATAAATCCAGAAGTCTTCTAATTTATATTGCCTCTCTGGTGATTTGCTGTGTGTGTGTTTGTGTGTGTTTGTATGTGGCTTAACTGAATCACAGCAGATGGCCATATGCTGTCTACACACAAACCAGGCATTTCTTGTTCTCTCCTCTGTATACAATATTCCTCTCTCTTATTACTATTCAAACACACTCCACATGCTCATATACTGTAGCTAGCCAGAAACACACACATGCTTAATCACTAACTACCCTACAGATACACACACACCCAAACTATTTGCACACACACACACATACATTTAAACTCATGGACACAAACACACAGTGAACAGGCTATTCTTCTTTCAAGGCAGACACCATCTCTCTAATTGGCTCGGCAAAAACAAAGGAAGGGCCTTGGATGCCTTGCTGCAGCTGTGCTCATACAGTCTACAGGGATGCCCTCTGCTGTCCCGTAACACATACAAGGGCCTTGGCTATGACTGACCTCTGTGCTGTCTAAAGAAGGCCAGTTCCTGATTATATGGCACAGTTTCAGGGTCTATAATGAATCAGTACGCAAACGAGTGCACTTAACTTCACAACAGTTTTGAAGCACAACATGAAAACACCCCGTGGGTTGCCAGGAACGTTCATGAACTCTACATCCAAACAGTGCTCTGAGGCTAAACACCTCGCACGAGGAACAAAGCATGATACAATGTTTCATCCAGCCATTTTCTCATTGAGTGTGTTTGCTGAAATCAAGGCTACAAAAAGACCCCACTCCTAGCTCCAACAAAAGTTTGGGACACCATTCCTCTCACTGCAGCTTGACACACAATTGATAAGTAATAAGTCTTCAATGCCTGCAATCCCTGGCTGTCAAACTACCCCAGTGTTTTTAAAACAGAGAGAGAGAGAAATACTGGGGTCACGTCCGCTGTAGGTGTAATTTGTGTTGGTGCAGTTTAGTTCAGCAGTGTGAAACAACTCTGAGACAGCGGTGTGATATATGACCATACCGCTGGCATCATTGATCTTAACTTTAACTGCAGTAGTGCAGTGGTAGTTGATGGGGTGTTATATTGCAGAGAACGGGATCACAGAGGGTATAGAGTGACCTCACCATCCATACATGTCTTACCGGTGATTAATAACAGGTGAATATGTTCTACTTTGCCAAGAGACAAAGGTGAGTATATTCTGCATGTTCATATTCTCCACTAATTTCATTATGTTCTAACTCCAGGTTTTATAAGGCTATAAAAGACAACTGGGTAACAGTCCAACCTTCAGCCACACTGCTTCTCTTGAATGAGTTTCATATGCCTTTGAATATCTCATTGTCATCCATTATAATCACTTGAGTGCTCAATGCACAAGAACTAGGTGCAGGGGCTAAGTAAAATTACAAAGAAACAGCATCCTCTTCTGGTAGAAAATGATCATAACATATCTACTCTAGTTTCAAGTCACTTGGTTCCATCAGTCCACATTTATTGGCAGCAGATGTTTATATCAAAAACAGGCATGAGACGATCACCCAAACAAACCACAACTGCAATCATAAACCAGAAAGTACCACCCAATACAGCAGTGTCATTCTGTTGTAAGCTGTTGTGAAGAGGTGGCCGCTGCAGCCGTCTGTTTGAAGGGTCCAAAGTTCTAAAATTGTCGAAAATGATTAAGGACTGAGTGACTGATTAATCATTGCCAAAGAACAGCAAGTACTTGAGTTTCCCTAGTCCAGTCTTTTCCCATCAACATCTAATTATATGGGCTGTAATATAAATAATTCATGTGGCACTTTAGGACAAAAAAATGACAATCAACACAGTCAATCTGCAACTTCTGTCATTACTAATTCAGCATCTGCTGAATCCTTTTCAACCACTTTTTCTACCACTTGGCCTGATTACAGGATGCATGTATTTGTGTACACAGTGTGAATGTGTGTCGGCATATTATGAAGCCAAACAATTCATTATTAAACCCTTTCCTTGATTCCTAAATATAAACATAAATATGAAGGGATTTCTTGCTATAGCTTTGAATGGCTACTTAATTTAATTCAAGCTGTCTTTGCGTTTCAGTGACTACTATAGCTTACAGCCAAATGTAAAACTAATTAGATTTTTCAAGTGACCATTATTTCTGTAATATGTTGTCACAGAGCTCACGCTTGCAAACACATCCCGAGTGCTCCGAACAAGCACTTAATTTGGGCACTGAACTAGCACATGCATAATAATGACCTTATTTGCATATATTATGTCAGTCTGTTTGGTATGTTAACATTTGGTAAACTCCTGGGTTTAATCGTTCAGCAGACATTCTAATTGGGAGTTTGTTAATTGGTTACATTGATGCTCTGACACTTGTTCATCTACTGGCAGATCTCGTTTGTTCATTTCAGCACCAAACAGCCCACAGTACTTCCCGACTTAACACAGAGTGTAACATGATGAGGCAGGAATGAATTACTTCTATGTCTACTTTTCACCATCAAGGGGATTTAATTTACAGTCAATTTACAAACTAGGTCAATAAACTAATGGTGCTATTTATGTATGAAACAGGTGATTGCAATGGTACTATACTGTATAACAGGATACAGCAGCGCAGAAATTCCCCAGAACATTTTAAGAATTTTACAAGGCAATTGTAAGTGTTCTCACTGATGTTGCATTTAGCTTTCTCTGACAAAATAAGTTCAAAGCATATACAGTACATAATGACCATAAACACCACTTGATTTACACATGACATTATATATAATTAAAGTGGGACCTTAGGTCTACAAATTATTTTTTAATTTATATAAAATGTATTTTAATACCAGTTTCACTACTGAAATCAGCAAAGGAGTAAAGTCACTGTAAATAATGTATCTGATTTATCAGGAAACATTCCTACATAGTGGACTGAGAAACAGCAACATATTTAAAACTAAGAGACTGTACTGTCATAATGATCCTCCAGTGCAGTAAACTGTATTTATGAACTCTAAAGGTCTTGACTTCAGGTTATTCAATTATAAGATTTTAAGATGGACCTGCAGATATACTAGTATAGTGCTGTCATTTTTATTTATTATACTGTTTTTCTTCAAGCCAACTGCACTAAAAAGCATGGTGGACTGTGAAACTTTACTATAATCAGAGCGCTGGAAGTGCTCTTAGGGAGAAAGATGATGTAAAGTGGGGTACAAACAGGAAGGACACTGAATAGTCTAACAGCTCTGTAATCAAAGTGAAAGCCATATTCCCATCTAACCTACACAGTGTGTTGTTGTATACAAAAGGACATGCAAGATGTACATAACCCACACTACAGTTAAAGGCAACGGCTCAGTGCAATAAAACAAGTATAACTGTATTGAATGTCAGTGAGCAACTGGTCCATTTATATCACTCTACTGCAACTGCTGGGCTGGACAGCAGTTAACTAAATAATGCAAAGACAACACCATTAGTCTGAATTACGGAATTCTAACTTAAAATATTCCCTCCTGGAATATAACAATATCATAAATGCAACACTCAACTGTATGTCCATATTCTGAAATGATAAACTCAAACATTCTGCCAAATATGGCAATATTAGACTGCCAAACTATGTTCTCAGTGATAAACTAAAGCAACAATGAACAAGCTACTCATAAAGTCTCATGACATTAACTATTCATACCCATAAACTTTTAGAAACAATTGGAACATTTATCTAAAATTAGCCTTTTTTTCTTTATTTAACATAGTATCATACTGCTGTGCCTCTCTGTTGTAAGGAGCTACACATGTCAATTCTCCCATCATTATAAATCATGCTGTTTGTTGGCTCTCTGTCTGCCATTGTTACCTCTGCCAGTCGTTTGACCTCTAAACCTTGTATGATGAAACCTCTGAGGTAGCCATCAGTCATGTGTCGCCCTGGCGTCCTCCTGCACCAGCCTTTGAACTCAGCTTCCTCAGCTCTTCCCTGCTGGCCGCACTTTCAAACCTGAAGCCCTCTATGACCAAGGTCTCTCCGTCCTCCTCTATGCAGGCCTCACAGTCCTGCTGAATCTGTCACAACAACATGCACATCAGACCACACTGTGCACAGTATGCCAAGCGCATAAAATAATAACAAGGTCATTTGTACATCCATTTTTGTTAAAACACTTCCCTGTCCAGTACGTGCAGTAGAAAGAATGATGCCAACATGGGGTATGTTTACATGTGTGTGTGTATGTGCTTGTGTGCTTCCTGATAGAAAGACTTCATTAACACCCCTCACTACCATGTTAATTTGCAGTAGTATTTTGCTTGTCTTGTTCCGGACCTCTAAATAAGCACCTACATCTCAAATTTTGTTGAGCAATTCAAAGCCTTTTTGTGAATAATTGGTTTTCAGGTTGCAGAGACAACTGAGCCAATCACTGGCTTTGTGGGAGGGACTGATGATGGGAATGTCATTTAACTGAGCCACAGCCAGAATCCAAAGAAATATGACAACAAGCATAGATGAAATCGACGCAGCTATCAAGGCCACTGTAAATCAAACGTCTGACATACCAGCTCCTAAATCAGATCGCCATGCACTGAGGGCATTTCTGTAAAGCAAATAGGATTTTTCTCAGTCTCCTGAAATGTTGAGAAAAAGTTTAATTTATTTGTTGGCCTTTTCTGGTACTTGAGGAAATAGGTCAGGAAGATTAATGCTTTAAGCTGTTTGTCCCTTGATCGCTTTGATGGAAGACCATGTAAAAGATGCAGAGAGGCTCAGCTTAGACTGCACAGCGACAATTAAATGGTAAAATAGTTAAGCAGCTTCTGTGTCAACTAAAATTTATGTTGATGGCAATTCAGTTTACATATACATAACTAGTGATTTGCAGCTGAGAGGGCAGATTAACTGTGTTGCTATGCAACTGTGTAGGGTACTCATGTAACCTGACCACTTCTGACCTCAGTATTGAGTGAATGTAATGGTCCTATCTGCTTAATTATACACTACAAACAGGATGAAACAAATTAAACAAATGCACCTCTCTGGCACCCAAAATTTAAGAGCATCAGCTGCAGGAGAAGAAAGAAGACAAAGCTTATGGAACCATGTGACTATGACCCTGACCATTGTCATCCCCTAACATTAAACAAGTATTTATATTGGTCTAATTGTGACCATACTGCCTTCAGTAGTTGATCACATGGTTCCATTGGGGTTTGACCAAGTATTCGCTCCCCTGCCAGTATACACACTGTTCTGCGCTGTCTCTGATCAGATGGGCTTGTTAATGTACACCTGTCCAGCAGTTCCTCTATGTCCCTCAACAGCAACTGGGCCTTTGACAACACTGCAATGGAATTGACACAAAGAACCTGGTGATAGTCCCCATCTCTACCATCCACAATACATTTTGCAACTATTTTGCTTTAAGTTTAGATTGCATATGAGTTTCAGTCAAAAGTGGAAAAAAGTAAGGATTGATTGGCATCTGTTAGGGATTTACAAGATGTGAAACGCTTTACAAGATGGGAAAAGCACATCACACTCATAAACCCTTGGTTGAAATGTTTATGTATGCCTAATAAGTACAGCCTAAAGACACCACCACAATAAACTGAATGTTGTTTACATGATGGTCATGAAGTCATTTCATGTCACTGACTAACCATGTTAGCCTTAAATCAAGACTGATGTTACACCCAAAAACAAACATGTTCACTTTGGCCTGTGCAAAATAAGGAACGTATAAATAAAATAAATATGACTGGTAATATTTTATAAATATTTGATGAGAAAATAACTGGAAAGCATTTTACTGTAACTTAAAAGCATGTTTCATCTATGAGAGAACAAAACTAGCACTAGTGTATGCCACAGTCACAGAGAATTGAAAAAGAAACACCTTTTCTATTGTGCTGATACATGCAAGTGTTTCGCTTACATTCACGAGTCTTCAAGATGCAGATCTCGGGCTTCTCTTCACATGTCATGTCACTGATCTTTGCAGCTCCTTTCACAGCCATGTCCAGGGTTTGTATTTCACACTTTTGACTCCTAGGACCTTTAAAGTGATAAATGCAGGACGTTTAGGAAATATTTGGTGATACTTTGAACACAGTAATAGTGTGCTAGATATTGCTGGTATACTAGCTTTCCTCTTCCTCTTTTAGAATTGTTGAAATGATACCATTTGAACTATTAGACTAATTTTAACACATACTGCACACACACTAATGTTCTGCCCAGCACAGCCACTGTCTGCTGGTAAAAAGGCCATACTAGTGAACACACTAATGTTTATCTCTTAATGCAATTTTTCCAAGATTTTAATGATAAAATTTGAATTAACTAAATCTAGTTGATATCAAACTATAAATCGTAAATAAGTGACCACTAACAATATTCTCTTCATATTACACTGGGTCCAAATTGTATGCTTTAATCCAGTATTAAGACCACTCTCACAAAAAATCAACAAGTAAATTTATTAAGATACAGGTTTACCAATAAACAGTGATGACATTTAACCCTGCTTACCTTTGCTGCTTTCGCGATTAACGCTAGCAAGCTTTGTAGCTAATGTTAACTAGCTAGCTAGCTGAACACGACATCAATAAATCTCCCAGGTCAACAGAAAATACGCCAAAAACATATATTTAGTCAAAATAATATTTTTTTAAAAATAATATTAAATTAAAATAATTATATACATTTAGTTTTTTGTCAGTGAGAAAGAAATTAACAGTTATATTTAGTAGTGTCTGTGTAAGGTAAATCTGGCATGTTAGCAAACATTTCCCAAGTATGAAGAAGTCTTGTCAGTGCCACAAAAGTGACAAGGGGCAGCTTTGTATTTAAATTCAAAATTATTCACAACGTTAAGTTATCCTTACTTCTTAATCTTTATCTTTGATCTGCGCTGGTCGCCTTATGTTCTTTCCCTCCTCTAGCTGCGGAAGAAAGGCGAGTTGTTAGCATAAAGTTGTTCCGCCCGTCCACTAGTCAGTAGAGCTGGCTATCACTTATTAGAGCCTACTGATCTGACGACCCGTTTATCTCCGTTGAAGACTCTGTACTGGTTTGTTTTGAGTTGTGTTCTTGTCAAGTTTTTCAGATGCGGTCTGTGTTTTAAGTCAGCTGAGCCTCTCCTTTTACGTGTTGCCGGACCACATTGTGTACACTGCATTTATTCAATTATCTCCTGCCTCACGGTTTGCAATCTAGTTCACCATGAGTAATGTCACACAGCTCGGTTCACATCCTGCTTTTATTTTGAAAGGACTTCGGCAGTCAAGTGACTCCCGGAAGTTTTTGTTTCCTCACCTGTCAGTTCTGACACGGTGCGAGTGTTCAGCCTCGTCTTTGTTTGTCCCCGAGAAACAGGTCTTCTTTTGTCAAGAATAAATGATAACCCTGTGTGGTCAACTGGCACCTATTTGAGGACAGCATCTAACACGGTTAGTGAAAGTCGAGAGTGAAAAATAATCGAGTGCTGCTGGTTCACCTAGCCACAAATAGCCAGAAGACGTTAGCTAAGCGCTAGCTAACTGTTATCACCATAACAGATCGACCGTTTCGATCACCGTAAGGTTAGATTATGATATTGATTTTATGTTTGTCCAAGTCGTTGTTTGCTGGTTGTGTTTTTCATTCTGTAACCTATTTTAGAACTGCCTATCACTGTGTTGTGTCGACTGTCAACAGAGCTCACGGAAGCTAACACTACAACGTTAGCATCGTACACATACGAGATTCATTGATTGTTTACATCCTGATTATGGCTAATTTCTATTGCCAGTATGTATGAAATAAGGACTGCTAGTCTCTGCGCTCTCCTGTTTTACCTGGGAAAGTCTAACGAAATGACGTTGCTCTTCATGTCCTGTGTTTGGACTTACGTTCACTTTCGTTTTGTGTACTTTGCTTGGGTCACTTTCAATTTCCCACCACCGCTCTCTGAAGTCGTCCATGAAAGTCAGCTATGTTTTGGTTTATATCCGTAGCACGGATCTAAGGGCCTGTCCAGGTATTTTGCTGAAACTTGTTTCTAAAAGAGCTTCGGCCTTTAGAGTAAAGAACTTGGCTCCTCGGTGTTTGCTGCATCATTGCATGCTGACATCATCGATAGCGTTAGCTGCACCGTCTCTGTTGCCCGCATCTACTCCAAACGGTATCCAGGAGGGTGTGGGGAGTAAGATATGTCTGTTTCAGTTAGTTTGGCTGCACTAAAACATTCCTACTGAGAGTAAATTGGAGTATGTCACACTCTCATAACAACATGACAGTGCTTAGGTCAGTGTGATACCTTTCTCTCATCTGTATCTGTGCAAAAACTTTACCTTTGTACTTATATAGCCGTTATATAGATCTCATATAGACCATTACAGATCTAATATAGTTTATGACCCATATTACCAATGTTTCAATGTTCCTGCAATAAACCGTAGGTGTTTGCACACCTTTACTCTCACCCTCTTTGGTATTCTAGCAAAATGGTCAATGTTGAAAGCTCTATGGACTAGATTGCACAAATAAGTCATATGACGAAAGTTTGGTGGAGGCTGAGTCAACTTTACAAAAGAAAGATATATGTTATTGTAACATTGGTCTGATGATGGCAGTACTGTGCTCATCCACATGTGGCTTGACGCTGTTTTAGGCCTGTCCCCAATCACTGTAGTCATTCTGAAAATCAACTCTAGACCTTATGCTAAACTGCCTGAAATAAATGATCAAACAAAACACATCTGTTGAACAAACATTTGATCAGCTAATAGTTACATTTGATTTTTTACCTTTGGGGACAAAGTGTAAAAAAATAATAATTTGTAGACCTTATCATATTTAAGCCAAAACTCTGCCTCATGGCCACAGTTTCCTTCCGATTCCAGACTAAATAACATACATGAAGTGCTGCTGCATTTGTTGTTCTGAACCTTTCACCTCTGGTAGCTCTTGTCAAAATGTCTCTTGCACACAGGAAGTGATGCACTTTACATTTCCTGTAGCAGTGGTTTGTATGTTAGAAATAGAGGACCACCATTGGTAAACATGAGTAGAGGGGAGTGTCATCAGTCATAAAAAGTTACAGCACAGGGACACTGTTTGACTGTAGAGTGATCTGTAGGATATGCAGAACAGAAGTAGCAGTGACCACCCCCATCAGGTGTAATAACATAACTTTTTTGCTGAATGCTTTAGGATAGAAGGTTCTAACTCAACTTCAAGAAACAAATAGTTGTATCATTGTTTTGTCTTTGGCTTTTATAAAAATACAAAACATATTTATCCCTTTCAACATGAAACTATTGATGTGATCCCCAGGTCTTCTATCTGCTACAGAGTAGGCCTGTGCAGGCATGGAGCCCCTGGCAGTGGATGATGACATCTGTATTCTTAAACACGAAACGGCCTACTCTGCCACCGGCGAGAGTCCTGTATCGGTGTGTGCCGGCGACGAATCTGTTGCCTCCCACTTTGCCCTGGTCACAGCCTACGAGGACATCAAGAAGAGGCTGAGAGACACAGAGCGAGAGAATACCTTGTTGAGGAAGAGAGTTAAGCAGCTGGAGGATAAGGTATAGATGTAAATGGGCAGGACGAAGTGATGGTGGGAGAGAGGCAAGGAGAATACTGAAGAAAGTGATTATGTCTTATGGGAGAGGGAAGTAAAAGAACATGCTGCTTATCCAGATGGCTAAACAGCCTGAGCGCAAGGTTTAGAAAGTTTGAGCTGGAGACAGAGATGAATGAAAACAGATTTCCTTTTCCATTTATCAGGACGTTGGAATTATGGACAAACACAAAATGCTTAGAGAAAGTTTGGAAAAAGTCAGCAAATTCAACACCACACTGCAAAATACTTGCCTCCGGGAGAGTCTGCATGCCAGCATCATTAATATTGTTGGCCTATAGTTAAAGCTATAAAACAATGAGAAATAAATCTGCACTGTCTAAAAACAGAGAGGAGGTCTGGAAAAGCATGGCATTGCCAAACAATATGTTGGAGCCCTTCACATTGGAGGAGAAGGCTACTGAAATTGGATTTAAAAAAATAAAGGATCCAGTACAATGCAGAGAGAGCTATTTAAATAGGAGGGGTCCTAGTACAGATGGTGGGCTACAGTGAAAATCCTGCACCACACGTGGGCAGAAAAGCCTCTCTACAAGTGTTTAATCACTAATCACTCAGTTTTGGTTTTATCTGCTGCAGCATTTGGGCTATCAAGATAGGATGTGGTGGGAGGAAAGTAACTTCCTACCACAGATATTCAAATTAAATGAAATTGATCTCAGCTCCTCTCTTTTCTGTGTGTTTTATCCACCACCACTGTAGCTCTTCAGGCCAGATGCGCCTCCATCAGAGGGTCCCCAGTACGTGAACAAGGCCTTCAGTGCTTACCGAGGTATCTATATAGAGAAGGAGGACCTGCAGATGGAGCTTAACAAACTGGTGCGTTTCCTGATTAATTTGAACCTTCCTTAAATTGACACAAGAGCTCACGGGTTTTTTGTAACTAATAATTCTTCTGCTGTAATTTAAATTCACAACTTAAGTAGAGCCACCATGTATATGGTATCATCACACAAATACCACACAGGTGCACCAATCTTAATGTGGGGGCAATAGAGAGTGTCCTGCATTGGTATGAATGCTGTTTCCTGCTCCTTCCATGCTCACTGTTTCCTCTCTTTCTCTGTCAGAAAAAGGAGAAGAGTGAGAGTGAGAGGTTGCTGACGGAGCAGCTCCAGGCCAAAGAGTTGGAGCTGCTTCAGCTGAGGACAGAGATGGAGACCAGCCAAGGTACAGGTAGAGCACAAAGGCCTGCTTTCTATTCTGTGTAACAGCTAAGCAGCATCTAGTATAAAGTGTGGTATTTATTTTATCTGTTCTAAAGTGAGATGATATTGAACATTTATGTGTTAAAATATTTTGATAATGACGTCTGTGTAAAATTTAAAGATGAAAAACCAGTAAGCAGTTACCAGTGTAAGTAATTACATTTACAGTACTACACTTAAGTACAGTTTTGAGGTATTTGTGCTTTACTTGAGAATTTTCATTTCATTTCACTTTCTACTCCACTACATGCATCTGACAGCTATACTTTCATTACTAGTGATTTTTCAAATTAAGATCTTACATACAAAAAACGATCTACAGAAATCCTAACTTTTAATAAGTGGCTCATAAAATGTGATGGTTTTTGTAGCTTTAACCCATATGTGTATAATTAGCTAAAATTAGTCGACCAGCTACAACATTACAATACACTTTATTGCATCAATAGAAATAATCCATTAATATAATCTAACATTATAATTCTCTTAAAGAGGCTATTGCATAACAGATATCTGTGGTACTTACACATGGTAAGTACATTTGCTGATAATATTGCCATATTTTAAGTAAAATTTGCAGGACTTTTACTAGCAATGGATTATTTTTACTCTGTTATTACTGCCTTTAATTAATTTTAGTATCTGAGTATTTCTTCCACCATTGTGCAAAACCATGTATTATCATTATATTGCTCTATATTTAACTGTATTACTTTATCTTACCAAATAACTGATGTGGGGTAACTCATCAGAACATTCAGAAGTTTAAAAGTTCTACAAAAAATAATTGAATTTAACATTTCCTCACTCATGGACATTTACTGTTAAACTTCTTTTTTTTATAACGTGTGCTCAGTGATGAAGAGCCTGAACAGCCCTCAGGACTACTGGCAGGTGGATAGGGTCAACACTGACCTAAAGATACACAAACTGCAGAAGGAGCTGGAGAGAGTGACACTGGAAAACAGCAGACTGGTGGAGAGAGGTGGGGTAAGTAAAGGTGGGAAGAAAGAGCTGGAAAGAGAGAAGAGGATCATGGAAAATGAAGGAGAGAGAAAAAAGAGGGGGTGAGAGAGGAAGAGCCAGAGAGAACAGCGCTGAACAACCATAGACGATGTGGCGTAACAGGAAGAGAGGAAAAGAGAGGAAAACAGTGGAGGAGGGGTGTTAGGGCAGAGAGAGACAGGATGACACTGGGAAACAGACCAGTGAGGAAGTAGTGGGAAGAAGAAAGGAGCACAGGAATGGATATGCTCCAGCATAAACAGTAGAAAATGAAATGCTTATGAATGAAACAAAAGGAAAAAAGAGAGAAGCAAGTATTGCTTGAAGGGGAACAGAGGAGACCTAAGTCAGGTGATAACAATAAAAAAAACATGGAAATACTTAAAAACTACTTCAGACACCTCCACTGTCTATCTTTCATAACTTTACTCTCTTTTAGGAGGAACCCCATGGCCTTAACGGACCAGACTTGGACCTGACCTGTGACGTAAAGTATAATGCAAGGTAAAGTCTTTTATGAATATCATTGTGGCTGCCACCTCAGTGCCCAACCCTCTTCAGTCTGCTCAGGCTAAAATAAAACATCAGAATGGTCCTTTAAAACTTTTGTAAGAAAATTCAGAGACACAACATGAGGAGCAAGTTTGAGACAGATGGCATGTGAGAGACTCGACAAGTCAGACAGGTATGCTGCAGCACAGGAGATCTGATTTCACTGGTGCAGTATTCTCTCTCCCAGTGTGTTTACCATGAAATGTAGTTGTCCTCTTTGGCCACTAGAGGAGGGTGCAGCTTTACACATTTTAACTCTGTCTACATAACAGCTGATGATATGCAGAAGCAACTGAACCTTAGACATGCTCAAGACTGGCTGAACCCTTAACACTTGTGTCCATTAGAAATAATTTACTGGCTCTGGCATATGGAATTACACCCCACCTACTTTTTCAGTCAGCTAATCTTCTGTAAATTAGCACTGACTTACATTTCATGAAGAGGAATTTGTCTGTGGTGCATTATAATTGTTTCCCGTGTCAGCAGTTTTCAGGCGTTAGTTTTTAGCAGCACAAAAAGCTTGAGTTTTTTCCTCACTATTTTTCTTTTCATGTCTTTTATTGTTTCAGGCAGGTGTTTGAATTTAAGACACAAAGTGTTGATGATATTCTGCATCTTTACCTAAGGTGTGGATAGGACAGTTTGTAGGTGTTGCTGACCTCAGCAGCCATACCAACCAACCTACCACTATTTTAATACAGCTGATGGTACTGAGGGGTTTAGCATCAATACAGGCCGCCCCTTCTGTCAGAAAACCCATCAGTGTTAATGTAGCAAATAATATGTGTATCCTTTGCAAGTCTCAGAAATCTAGCCTAAATGTACCATAGTAATGTGAACTTATGCTGTTAGGTGAATATGCTAAGCACCTGTGAAACTTGTCTGTGGCTTAACATCAGCAGTGTTAAATGCGTCAGCAGAGAAACAAAACCATATCGCAGTTATTGTTGGCACAAAGAAATTACTCTATTAACAAGGCCCTGCAGGGATTTTTGTAATTTGCTAAATAGATCAGGCCTCAGTATTTTATGTGACAGGTGACATTTTGGAACAAACAGGTGAAATTGAACATTTCTTGAGTTTAAGGACAAGATAATTACACAAAATGTCTTCCTTTGTGAGTACCCACCACAATATGAAGGATATATGAATGGTATTCTATTGAAACTATGAGCTGCAGCATGTCACACAGCGTACGATCCTTTACCACATGAGACTGTGTCTGATAGTTGGATGTTTCTAACAAGGCAGGCTGCATAGAAAAGCAGAAAAGCCTTGAACATCACATTTAAGGCAAATATTCTGTTGATCTGCAGCGAGACGAGCATGCTGCAGATGTGCCAGGCTTTGCGCTGCGAGGTCACTCGCCTCCATTCAGAGCTGAAACACCAAACAGGCCTGATCAGGAAACTCAGGCCATTGATCAATGAGACAAGACAAGGTAAGGCGTAATACAGAGACTGTTGTTTTGCGAATATAAATCTCTCAAACTTTCTTTTCTGTGTTTGTGTCAGTATATATGTGATAAGCCACCAGCACTGCTCCCCTGCTGCCTTTTCACACCTCCTCAGCTACACTGTATACAGCATGGGGAACATCGCGTATCCCCTACATACCCCTATAGCAATTTCTCACAGGTTACACTCAGATGAAGTGCAGTCTTGAAATCTTTGTTTAGGTTTCTTATGTCTTTCAGACCAACATAAATACAAATTATGCCTTTACCTTCAGAGCTCAGGCAACACTGTTCTTTTGTTTTAATCATTATCCCTTTAAATATTAAAAAAATATTTTATCTTTATTTTATTATATTCCTGTTGTATATCTAGCCAAATACAGATGTACCCTCCTATAGCCAATCTAAAGAGGTGAAATAACATATTGACAATTTAACTAATCTGACATCAGAATATGTGTTTCTTTAACCTGGGTGTCAGGCAGTGTCAGCCTTGCTTCTTTACACAGGAACTAATGTGGCTAACATCAAGTGCAAAGAGGGAGTTATTACTGCTTCTCCTCACTTAAGGGAAAGCTTTTTAAAGAAGTACTACTTACTGAGAAGATTTCTCCTGCTGCTCCTTGTTACAATTTATATTAGGGCGCGATAAGACTGCAGATTTTATCTTACTGCTCAAACACTTTGATAAAGAACATCATAAAATGGTCTATCCTTCCTCTCCCCTCCCTCTGTGATGATGTATTCTACCCTAGGAGAGATTACCTCTGTTGTCGATTCCCTTGGAGTGTCAGAAGAGGAGACCAGGAGGTGAAAATTAGAAAGAAATATGGCAAGAAAATAAATCTTGGCCTATTTATTCCACTGAATAAGAGGGTAATCCTGTAACTTAGATGAGACTGATAGAGAGAAAGAAGGAAAGCAGGAGTGGCAAAGAAAGGGAGCGAGGAGGAGGGGGAGCTATGTATTTATTCAATCATATTGTGCATCTGTATTCTTCTAATGTTCCTCCTTTGGAATCACTTTTATTCAAATCCTAGACTCAGGAGGCCCTCTCATGGAAGAGTAGCAGGGAGGGATGGATGGATAGATGTGTGTGGATGGAGAGAGGTAGGGGGAAAAAGCGAGAGAAAATACTCTCATTTAAACTTTATTATTCACTCAAGATGATGATTTGATAGCAAAGCAATGATGTGTGTGAGAGATTAGGACATCTGATTTGTGTGACTTAGTTTATGCACAGAGGTTTGTCTGATTAGGTTTTTGTTCTGGTGAGTTTTGTATGATTATTTAGGATATTTATATGGTGCAGAGGTTTTAGTGTACAACATATGTACCCCGCTGCATGGTGTGAGATTTTACCTCACTATGTTTTTACACTGTGAGGCTTATTATTTAGTCAGGGATCGAAAGGCTCTGTTGAACGCACTTTACAGTTTTATCTCTGTAGAAACCTAAGCTTAATCCACATGTAAATAAGTACAGAAGTAAACACAGAGGTGCAATCATGGTGCCAAAAACAAAGGCAGACCTCGTTTAGCAGTTTGAGGAGAGAGCGGATGGCTTAATTTTTGCTGCCTACTGGATTTTACAGACAGACATGATGAAACAAAACAATTTCATATACCTTTCTCACCACCTTAAGCACAGAAAAATCAAACAAATGGTGGGAATTAACTGAGTGATGTCCATTTCTGACATATAGCTGTTGAATAAAATTAAATGTAGTTAGATTAATGCTAATGATCAACAGAGAAAAAATAATAAATTACTTTGTTTTTCTTCAGTGTATAATCTGTGCTCTATTAATGTGTCTACAACTGCAGCATTCAAATTGTACTATGAGCCAAATAAGAAAAATTACTTACTTTAGAAAGATACTGAAAAGCTTAATTTCATTTACAAAATAGGCTGCTTCTCAGCTATACAAGAGCTTTGTCTAATTTAAATCATGAAATATGTGATCTAAGAGTAAATAAAGAGAACCCAGAATCTGACTAAGTATTCTTTGTCAGTGTTTGGTATTTTACAGTTTTAAATGCTCAGTCCAATTGATAATGCAGTTTCTTTGTAACTGTTGAAGCTGTGTGTACTAGTGCCACAATATCAATACCATGAGGCTTGAAGCTAAAATATTACAAAGAGAGAAAATAGTCCAAATGTTTTATTTTTGAATTCTTGGAAAGAAGATGCAAAAGCTACCACTATTACTACTGCAGCTTCCATTACTGAAACTGCCTAAATCAATGTGTTGACGACCTGTGATCACCAGACAAAGAATTCTTAAAACTGTTAATACAACCACTTCCATCTTTTTATCACCTGTCACTCTCACCTTTCCTCCCCCACATTCACTGTCCCTCTCCCTTTCTCTGCTTCCTATCACTCACTCTCTCTGTAGCTGCCTCAACAGTTCCAATCCAGTGTCTGGATGACGTGGAAAAGAACAACCACCCAGTTCCTCGGGCATCAGTGCCTCGCCCCCCTAGTGCCCCCCCCACTCCCCTCGTGCTCCGGACGCCCCTGCCCTCCTGTCAGCGGCCCGTCGGGCGCCTTGCTGCCGGACAGTCTGAAGGAGGACTGCTGGTACAACGGGCCCTGGCCCTCCCAGAGCTGTTCAGGAGAGGCTCTGATTGGGAGTAACGCCTGCTCTGTCATGCTGCCCCCTCCTCCCCTGAACCAAGCTTCCTTGGATGAGAGCTCAAGGTCGTTCCCCAGTCCCCCCAAGCCCAGTGATGCCGTGTTCTGGGAGGGACACTCTGCTGCATCCAACTCTTCATCCTCAATGGGTAACTACAGTCCCAGGAGCCCACCCAATACTGAATGGGCCAAACCCTATTGAGAGGAACTTTGATGAGTGTATAATTGGATGGAAAAATAAATGAATGGGCGAATGAATGGACTCTCCAACCCTGCCACATAGCTACCACCTTACCTGCCTTAAGTTGATAAGACCACACCTCTGGGCTGGACTGGACTGGACCTACTGGTTGTGGGAACTAATTAACGCCAGAGGAAGCCTTTTCGAGGTCAAGACTCTGTAAACTTTAATTAATTTCTCTGCGCACTGCATCTGTGAACATATCTGACCTCGCAGAGGAAACATTGAGGAGAGACTCTCAGTAGAATCAATAGTTTGTCCGTGTGTATGTGTCCTTGTATGCACATGCATACGTGTGTGCAAGCATGCATACAAGCAATTTAATTTCTGTGCGTGCATATACGCACATCAAACAGAGTGTGCCTGTGCGTGCAGATCAGTGTGTGGACACTTCTCGCCTGCCTGTATCTGTATCTCATCATTATGAACCCAGTAGGGCTCAAAGGGCCTCTTTCTCCATTCGCTGTGGCCAGTGATCACTGGGGCCACAGCTGGACACATAGTACTAGAATTTGTAAAAGTGTACTCCCTTCAATGCAAGTCTTTTTACATTCGATTGCTGTAAAGTATACAAGGTATGTAGTCCAATCTATGTCTCATGATCATATGAAGGACTTTGGTATGAAGACTTGATTTGTTTGTTTCTGTACTGTGATGGAGACAGACATACAGTAACTGTAGGATAATCACAGATTTTTGATCCAAATTTGAACAGCTACCAAATAAAACCTTTTTTTCTAAACTGTTAGTTTCATCAGTCCTTATGGATCATTATCAAAGTGGGTTGTCACTCTACCTATGCTTACCAAATCATTTTTGAGAATGCAGTTACAGCATTTGGATTTTTGAGGAGATTGTAAAATGAGTGGCAAATGATCATTTTAAGCTACCAGTGTCTTGCTTATGAAATAAAGCACTCCACCCACACTAGCACCAGAAAGGGTTCAACTGTTTACTATTTCACAGAAATTCCACAGCTCATGCAAGCCTCTGTAAACCTGCCTGTTATCACATATTCAATTTTCACAGAATTACTATCAAACAATATCTGTCATATCTTCATTTCTCATTTCTAAAGGGGCATGTATATGTAAGGCTGTGCATTGTTGGATGTTTTCTGTCGGACTTTTCATTTGAAAGACTCATGGAATAGAATTCATACACTCTGATGTATTTTGGAAACCTGATTAGGTTTGTGGAGATTTTGAACAGGAGATGTATCTAAGCTCTGTACTGTGCTGATGTTAAACTATGACCCATTTGTTTTGCAGAATGAGGTAAGTTGTTGGGTCAGGTGAGTATAAGCTGAGGGATGTACAAAAGAAAACACAAGTAGAATACAAGGTATACAGAGGAAAGAATGTGCATATCTGTATAAATGTAAATGGTGGGCTTCAGTAATCTGCCAAATGCGGTTTTGCACTCCAAACCATAGGTTTTGTTTTGTTTTGTTTCCTCCCCCTCCCCTAAGATTTCTGATC
The DNA here is from genome assembly GCA_033238685.1 of Lates japonicus. Classification (NCBI taxonomy): domain Eukaryota; kingdom Metazoa; phylum Chordata; class Actinopteri; family Centropomidae; genus Lates; species Lates japonicus. Next base: position 71,594 of record BRZM01000111.1, read on the forward strand.
TGTATTACTACTGTCTGCAATGGTGACAAGACAATAAGCATATTAACCTGAAGAAATGTGAGCTGTGACTTGACAAATAGGTGCACAAAGCACAAAGGCCTGTGGTCATTGAAAAGTTTTTGCTTTTCCCATTTTCTTCATTCTGTTCCATGATAACTGTGGTCTTTCTGTTCTTAATTTTAAAAAACATTTATTTTACAGCAGTAGTTTCATACTTCTGTAAACGATTTGCAAACCAAAATGCAATGTACAGTAGATATGGATTATATTTTAGATTTACTGCACTTCAGACTGTTTGTAAATATGATCGATTAAACGAATAAAAGGAAGAGACGGTGTGAGGTTACTCTGTGTCTAAAATCATATTTTTAGCAATGAGTTTTCTGTGGTTCAGTTTAATAAACGACGGCTTTGGCATGTCAAGCTACTTTACAGATGAAACCAGCGACAAGCTGTTTTTGGCTTCATAGACATTTTGAGTAATTTATTTTACACTACATCTCAGCAGCAGAACAACTGTTCCTACTGTCCACAAGGCCTCCATACTACTGAACAATCTGTTAACTCAGTAGCTGATTGTTCAATATTTTAACAATCATCATGTATCCATTACAATTAAAATTTCCCTAGGTCTCTCTTTCACATACTGCTTTCCTTCAAAGTCATACTGCTAAAAATTGATGACCTTATGGTTTTGAAATGTTGGAGCCGAGCAATTTGAAAACATCATTTTAGGCTCTAGAAACTTGTGACATCTGTAATTTCACACTTTACTGGACACTTTTCATCATAAGGAGCCATCTCTGGTTCTTTGAGATAACATATATAAAACAGTGCAGACATGAGATGGCTTCAACAGTAAAACACAGTAAGACATGATAAGGCAAAGTGGATATGATGGTAACAGAAAATGAACCAATTTCATTTTTACTTTTTAATTGTTTTTCATTTTTTCAAAAAAACCTAACACAACTAATTACATAAAGTGATCTGACCCTTCAAAATAATTATCAAATTAAGAAGTTAATGTAGCTCCACACTGTTGTGTCAGTGTGGTCTGACTCAAAGGCTGATGTGTGACTCCCTGTCTCAAAATACAAACACTGAAGCAGAACACTTTGAACCAAAGCTCTTACATTGTACAACTTAATGCCAATAAGAGTGGCCAATTGAATCAGAAAATGTTTAGAAATTTGCACATACTTGAGAATGCACTGACATTTGAACTGAAGTAAACAATGTGCTGCAGGTAGGTAAATTTTACATTAAAGATACCTGAATGTAAGCTGATTTTGCTAACATTGCCTTTTCAATATTGTAAAGACTATCCAAACCCTTAAGGAATACACGTCATTCAAATCTGTAACATGTTTGAATAAAACATGCTGAGGATGGTCTAACTTTATCTGGAACAAAATGCACGAATGACTCATACTTTGTCTAATTTGTCACTGATATAGACTTTACTGCCACAGAATATTTACAGTGTCACATTTCATTGCATAGGCGAACTGATCACATGATTCTGTAACTGCATTTCATTGCTTGGTTAGTTGTCAGACATGTCCAACACTACAAATCTGATCTGATGTTAATATACACCTTCTGAGCTAGGCAAAGGCAACAAGCCAGACTCCTTATTACCACTTGTGTTGTCACTGTATGTAGAACATATACATATTACTACTCAGCAGATATTGAGCATCCCTCAATTTACAACCACACACCTCTAAAGCCAAAGCCCTGCGTTGTTATCAATCAATTGGTAAATGTAATGTAAATACTGCTGATTCAATCAAGAGAGAAAGATAATTATGATGCAACAATTGTGGCCATCTAATGAAGAGCATATTGCAAACAGAACATAAAAAATAGGCATCGATTTGATTATATACCATTCTCGCACACCAAAGTAGCTTCAGTCACAAAAACTCCACAGATTTAAATAAAACACAGGCTTCTGGCTCTATCAATAATATACCCTGCCAGATGACCATGTATCCTAAGTGTGCAGGACTTGGTGCTAGTTCTGGTTAGAGCATCATGCTCTGTACCTTCACCTTCAGAGGAGGGACGTTCTTTGGGTGTCATGTTGTTCATTACATGCTAGTGGGGAGTTTTTGTTTCCTGTTCTTTGATGGGATCCCCGTCCTCTCAAACTCCAGTTTGTCTCGGATGTACTCTTGCTTACACTCCTCGAAGAACATGGGGTCTTTGTAGCTGGTGGCAGACAGAAGTAACAGTATTTATTTTACAGAATGAATGTAGCCTTTGATGGTGATTCTATGGTTTTGAGACTACTGACACTTGCTGGGCAACATTTTAATGCGTCAGCGAGGGTGGGAGAGAGTGGGTAAGCCCCTGTGCAAGGTGTTGGTGGGGTAACACGTGGTGCAATAACACACGGGGAGCCACCTTGGTGAGTGCGTGCTGGGTGTTGCAGGAGAAAAATACTGCAAAAATACTCACTGCAGCGTCAGACATTCCTTCAGCACTGAATTCTCCTCTCGACACTTAAACGCCATGAGAAGACCAGACTCTCTACAGCAGTGGTTGAAGGCTGGTGGGAGGTGGAGAAGAGAGGTGGTAGAGAAAGGGAGAAATTAGCAAAGAAGAAACAGGAACAGGCTCAACATGTACAATAGCCTCAAACAGTACTGTACTGTAGTACTGTATTAATAGAACCTGCTTCATCTTTTAACAATCTACCTTTCAGCTTATATGATTATTATTATCATATGATTTGAGTATAAGAGCAGAAAAGAAAACAAGTATCCACAAGCAAACCAAGATGGGCCTCATCTTGGCACCCCACCACAATAAGGAGCCTGGTCATAGGTCATACAGCCTCTTATCAAGCTGAAACCCATGTTTCCTTGTTCACACAAAGACTGAACTTAACTGTACTGGCCACAAAGTGGTTGTATCTGTGGTCGCTCTGTTTCCACACTAGCTCTATAACAGTCAGCCCACCACCTGCAAATATAAACATGTCTTTACCCTCCAAGAATTAAATATAGTTTATGCTTCACTGATCACAGCACCCAATGAGGCCTGGGGCTAGCCAGGGGTTATTAACAATAACTAAGCTAGAAAAAGGAGTGTTGAAATCACAGGTCACATTATCGGGAGTGAGAAATGTGACGTTAAGGCTGTGTCTTTAACAGATAAGGCAGAGCTGACGGACAAATGATTTTATGATATTTTAACTTTTAGAAAACCCTTTCAGACCAGACAAATTCTGCAAATGACTGTAGGTTTGCATATATGCTACTTAAAAATAAAATCATGTTTAATGGCACAAAGTGGCTTTGTTAAAAAATAAAGCACATACAAACCCCCCTGAGACAGCATGACTTCAAATCCAATTGAACATATGTTTAATCTTTGTTGCATGTCATCCCCTCTGACCCAGCTCAGTCACTGTTCCCTACACAGGCTGCAATCTAATGTAGCAAGATTATCTATACAATTAGAAAATTAGCCCATCCACAAAGCTGCATCAGTGACGAGTGGTGTATTCCAGGTTAAATGTGCAAGGTCCTCATTGTAAACAAGGTGCTGAAGACTCTGAGTATGCACCTTGTTAGCAAGCTCTTGCTCAAGGCTTTAATTAAAACCACTGCCCTCCAAAGTCCCCTTTACAAACACTGACATCATAATTACCTGTATCAGTGGCATCAGTATGGTTATCACACAGACACTTTCATCAGGATGCAGATGTGAAAAAACCAACTGCAAAAGCAATTTAGAGAAGCACAACAGTGCGACTAATCTAATCAACAAACGCCTCATCCCTGTCCCGTGGTACTAATAGAGGCTGCAGAGGGTTGCCATTCTGATCGCTACTATGCCAAAGGCAAACCTATGAGACTAGCTTTCAGAAGAGGCCCGTCTAAAGAAAAGTGTGATGCCACCTTCACTTTAGGCTGTCTTGTTTGCCATTTTTAAAGATGCAGAAGTGCACTTTGACAGTTAGAAGAAAGCAGAAGCTAGGGGCTTGTATGTTCAGGGAGATTTGGACCTTTAGAGGAAGATATAAAGTGTGAGCCTCTAATACATAATTAGACATAACAGAAACTGAATGTCAGAATTTTGAGCAAGGTTTATGTATTTCTGAACAATGAAATGAATTAAAAATTAATCAGTTGCTTTAAAATATATCAGTGTCAAAGGGAAAATTACTGTTTCAATTCAGTTTTTTTTTTCTTTCATGTTTTGAATTTAGAAATTTAAAATTTACAATCACTTTCTGCAAATCAAAGTCTTGCTAGAACATAACAGTAGTCAATGTCACTGTGAAAGTGGTTGCTAGTTGAGTGTGTAGGTTGTTCAAATGGTATGGTTCTGACAGGCATGTGTGAGCATCAACATGAATCATCATCACAATAGGAAAAATCACGTCAGGTAGAGTAAAAGTACAAAGGTGTTGTGCTCAGGTCAGTAGTACCTGTTTACCTCAACAACAAAGCCTGCAATATACAACCATGCAGTGTGTAAAGACATACATGCAGAGACAGATAACAGGAAAACATACTCGTAGATTGTGTTTTTTTTTTGTTTTGTTTTTTCACTTTTCTTTGTGAAACACAGTCATAGACACACATGCGGGAGCCCTGTGCAGACACAAACACACAGAATGAGATGATAGAAGGTGGAGGATGGAGGTGTGAAAATGAGTGGGAAGAGAAGCTAGTAATGTGAGGGGGGTTTCCACTACCCACACACAGCCACTGTCTGTCCCACCACCTCAGGCTGCATGTGCATTGTCTCCCTGTGTGAGCTGTACACACTGGCTGTCATCTGATTTCTAAAAACCACATAGCCTAGTCACTATATGGCTGATGTGTTGCTGCAGCAGACAGGGTATGTGTGAGCAAAGCTGCAGCCACCACTTCCATGTAGACGAAGTGGCAGCTGGTGTCATGCCAATTGGCCTGACTGCTCCTCAATTCAGAGAAAATAAGTGGACTCAAGAAGCAGGTGTTCACAGCGGCAGGAAACAGTTTAGCCAGAGAGAGTCAAAAGGTCAAGACACAGGAACAAGAAGGTTACAAGAGACTCTTTCTGTGGGACAGAACAAATACACCCTCACAGAAACAGGTCGCAGACGGAGTACAATCTACAGGTGTCAAAATTATGTAGAAACAATCAAGATATGACAGTTTCTTTCTTGTCTACATATTAAATATAGTTGGCGAAGTCGCAACTATATTTAATACGTAAAAAGTGTGACTAATATGTAGTTACACTCTCTGTTCTCAGACACAAAGTGTGGTAAGCAGGCTAATAAAGGCAAACTTTAAGATTCATTTTGTGGATTCCAGTCTGAAGAAGAAGTAAAACCATGAATAAAGAAACATTAATAAACCTTATCTTCACGTCATCTGAAAATGTGGATCTCTAACACACTATTTGAATTTCTGGGTATTTCCTTGTTTTACAGCCTTATTTCTCTGAAAAAAAAACAGTAACAGTATCCTAGTGTGAACCTTAACTCTAGTGACAACTGAATTCTATTGTTTAAAATCTATCAAAGAAAAAAATCTGACTTTGGAAATAAATCAGCAATCCTCTCATATTAATTGACATGCAAACCCACTGTTCACTCATAATGAGGATAACAAGGCTTTGGTAGTACAAATTCGTAACCTTAAATAAACAAATTATATTGTATGGAGGTTCATTTTTGACATTTCTTCAAACAGTCTCCTTCTGGAAAATACAAGGATTGAATTGGGGTCGGTGCAGGGTTTTATTTTATATGCAAGAAAAGTAAGTGAACTCTTAAGAATCATCTGCATTTATGCATACATTTGTCTTAAGATATGGTCAGAACCTCATACAATTAAGAACAAAGACAATATGATTACAAACTATTTATTTTAACTAATGCTATACAAATTCATTGTATTGTTCTTGTCCATACCACATACATCACAGTGTAGTTTGGAAAAAGATGTGAATCCTTCTGCAAATGACATCGACAAAGCTAGTCAGGAGTTCACAAACCTGGAGTCCAATAATTGAAACAAGATTGGTGGTGTGGGTTAGAGCTACTTTGATTTATATAAAAGACACTCATTTTGAGTTTGCTATTCACAAGAGGCATGCTGGCATGACACATGCCTAACAAAAGAGATCTCACAAGACTTAAAATCAAGAGTCGTTGATTCCCATGAAGCTGGAAAGAGTAACATAGTCATCTCAAAGAGTTCAGATATTCATCAGTTCACAGTTAAGACAAACTGTCTGTAAATGTGGATGATTTAGTGCTGTAGCTACTCTCCCCAGGGGTGAACGCCTAATTAAGATGGTTCAAAAGGCACAGCACAGAATGTGTTAGTGAAAGGGTTCACATAGTTTTCCCACCAGCACTATAAATGTTTAGTGAGTGCGTTCATTAAAGACACAAGATATTATCATTGTTTTAGCTTAAGCACATTGTGTTTGTCTGTACACATGGCTTAGGTTAAGGTCAGGATTCACACAGGGGACGTCAGAGGCTTGGATTTAAAATGGATTACTGATTTCTGAACCCATATGTGTGTATCTACATCAGGGTTGAAATGAGCTACAACAGGAACAGAAAGACAATGAAAAAAAAAGAACAGTGCCTGAACTTTACTACTGTAAATAATATATCACTATGCAAGTGTTTTGGTCTGAGTAAACCTTTCTTTGTATTGCATTTGTAATGCAGACAAACACTAATACAATGTTGCCAGTTTATTTGCTACACCTGGCTAAAACTGATTCAGGCTAATGTAACATAACATATATTTAAAATGTAATTATATTTACATTTTATTCCTTACACTTGTGATTGTGCTACTGTGACATGTCAAATTGTCTTCAGTGAAAAAAGGCATATTAGGTGGGGAAAATATTGGCAACACCACTCAGTATGTCCTCATAATGTCCATAATAGGTCGCATTAGGAGGTACGTGAGAATGATGATCTTAGTTGACTAAAAGTCATAAGCTTTATTTAACATTTTAATTGACAGCTGAAAAACTACCAACGTTTTCCTCTACTTTTATAACAGATCCAATAGCATTGTATTTGTGAGCTTATTTGTGGATGGAAACCAGACAAACTGATGCCGATTCATATCCAGCTACAACAGACACACATTACCATGTGTATCAGAAACACATTTTAATTTCTGGTGCAAATGTTACCAGAAAAATCACAAGCAAATATGAGACAAGGTGGTGGTCCCGCTTTTCTTAGATGTAATGTTATTTGTATTTGAGTTGAGTTGAACAAATAGGTTTAGGAACAGAGGCGCTCTCTCACTTTCAGTCTCACAGACACACCTTCAACTTTCTCAGCACAGCGCTCCTTGGCTTTCTCCCTCATCAACTTGGGGATCAGGACATCTTTCTCCACATGTCTCAGTTGGATCTCCTCTGAGGAAGTCAAAATGAAAACAGATACACAGGTAAACCGACAGAACCACGTCCAGCATGATCACTATCCCATTTTAATCGTCATATATGTTAATTATGAGAGACCTTTGCTTCTTTAGCCAAACATGAGAGACACCTCATCTCTAGTATTCATTATAATGATTCTTAATATTGTTCAAGGCATATAAAGTCAACTCAAACCATTAAAGAAGGTGGTATGCATATTGTATAACTGAGTGGACACGTGATTAATGATTTATTGACCTTTAGGTAGACCTAACACTTTAGTTTAAGCTACATAGCTAACGTTAGCTACACGAGTCCATATAACATTGAGCCTTCCTTGAAAGCACGGAGCTGAATAAAGCTGTATAAAGAGCTTGTAACGTTCTCAGCTAACGTTACGACATGAAAAGCACGTCATGCATTTAAGGCGGCAGAAATTTTTAATACCTGCGTTGGCTGCCTCCATCATGGTGATGCTTTTCAAAACATTACAAAACTGAACCAATGTGACCTAGCTCACGTACGCTCGGAATACTTCCGCTGACGTAGCTGGGTGGCGTCAAAAACTACAAATCCCAGAGTCACACACGGACTCAACGAGGATATAAACTGCTTCCGAGTTGACAATTCGGAACACCTGCCTGAGAAAAGCATTTAGTGGCAGTGAAATGTTGGTTTAGCTTCATAGTCATCTCTGTAGAGGACTGTTGAAACTTTAAGGTTTTTGTCCACTTCATTCACGTAAAGAGAGACTTAATATCAGAAATACCTCTCATCAACTTGTTGAGCAATACTACTACAGCTACTGCTGTGGCTACTACTAATACTAGGCCTACTACTACTATTACTACTATGTTGTGCATCTAAAATCAGTCAGCTATTTTAAATTGACGTAGTGTTTTGTAAAAGCACACAGCCTTTACTGCAATTCAGACAAAGCTTTATAGTACCCGGGTTGGACATTATAACAGTTTAACCTGAACACAAGACAAAACAATAGTGCTGCACTGCTCAACAACAAGAGTTTGCTAAACTTAAAATCTGCAGTTTTATTGAAACAATGTAGAAGAGCTGTTGATTCAAATATCTGGAAATATTTGTGGCTGTATTTTGTGATGTTGTTGTACAGTATTGTATAGCGTGGTGTTCTTCCTTGTACTCTCCAATTAGTTCTTTGTTTCTTTGCTCAGTGTTTTTTTGTTTTTGTTTTTTTGTTTTGTTTTGTTTTTTGTGTGTGTGTTTTGTTTTTCATAGTCAAGAATAAATATAGGGAAGATTAGTATGTTCATCTATTACTATTATGAAAGCCATTAAAACTAATTCAATAATGATTTTTAATTGTCTTTACACATCACAATAGGAACAGATAAATCATTAATTCAGTGATGACTGTTTTCCTTTAGTTGCCTCTGTTTCAAGGTCCTGGTATTATTCCTGTTGGCTCACTGTCACACTGTCTTGGCGGTGCTATCATTAATGTTACTAGTAACACCTGCGCTTTTCCTAATATGACAGGTCAAATTTCTACTGTTAAAAAGTCATGTAATATTTGTATTGATTATTATGAAGTAATTGTTGAAATTCTTTCAGTAAAATGTCTCGTGTCATTTGATGTTAAACACCCATATGAGGTAGGCTGTAGGTCAAAGCAGTAAATCAAAGGGAGAAACTAAACAATATTTCCACATTAAAAATGTCTGAATGGAAATGAAATGAAATGTTTGAATGAACTATCAAAAGTGAAATAAAATGTGAGTAAAATGGTAACAAAATACAAAATACTGAAAGTATATCAACATCCAACCACAATGTATCTGAACCTACACCCAGACTGCATGTTGAGCACAGTAAGTCTGACCACAGTCAGCTGTGTCGCGAACCGGCTGTCTAGATCCCATGCAAAGAGGCCCCACCTGTTCAATCAAAGCGACAGGTACACACTCATAGACCCGCACACACCTTGAAGCAAAAGACAATCTTCACACGTACAGTTAAACTATAGACTACAATAAGAAACAGGCACAAGCAACCCACCTCCACATCCAAACCACACACACACATACACACCCAGTGCGCCTTCACAACTCACACTCACCCACACACACCACCAGCAGAGGGGAGCCTGTCTGCCTGAAGTTCTCACAGCTCTCTGACCTTACAAACGCTAAAGCTGCCACTTTCCTCTGTGGAGGAGCATAGTCTTTTTATCTGAAAATCAAAGGCCAGAGAGAAGAAAACAATGATATCTACAAGAAGAAAAAAGACTCTTGACAAACAGAGAACACAAGCCATCACCTGTATGCACTGCACATGCTGTTCTTTTGTGTGTGTGTTACCTTAGACTTTGACACGTAGACAGATGGACACACACATCTCCAAGCCCAAACCAAACACCCCCCAGACAGCACACTCTTCTGTTTCAATCCCTCCTGACACCAGGTGGGCATCTGCAGATTTTAATATCAGCAGATCTCCCCAAACTGCAGCATGAGCCAAATATCCACAACAAGGCCAAGCGGAGCTCATACGAATGATTGCACAATCATTGAACCAAATCTGAGTAAAACAATATTTTAATATCTCTTGAATACTTGACAACACATGGGCTTTATTTTGATATTTTCACACTGCAAATAACATGTCTCTGCAAAAAAAGGGCAAGAAAGTCTGCACTTCACAAAAATTTGAAATTTACATTCTCAACAGGTCCTTGGCACAGTGAATGGTAACTTGCAGCAAAAATGTAAGAGTCATATTTTCATTATAAAGTAAAAAGAAAAAATCATTGTGAACAAAGGCACAATGGCAATCTTTAATGATGAGGAAATGTTACAAAAGAAATACAAATTTGGCCTACAAACAAAATGTGATGCTTTTGGGCAACTTTTCTTCTGGGCAAATATTTTACTGATATTTTACTTTTGTTCCAATTCTTCACAAATGCAAGTGAGCACACAATTATAAATGCAGTATTTAAGACAAAGTGGCAGAAACAAAATAAAACTATAAAACACTTTCTGTTGTGTATGAGCAGAGATAGCAGCTAATTCATTGTAGGATCCTCTAAAAAGCCTATACTGTAACAGCATTTCAAATTTCAGTTTTCTGCTGCTTTTTTCTCAGACTTCTTTTTTTTTTCTGTCAGTATTGTCTAACCACTAAACACTGTTCTCACCACTCTGCTCACCCCTTAATAAAAAAAAAAACAAAAAAACATCCCTTTCCTTTCCTTTATGTTCTTTTTTTAACCAAAATATCAGCAAAAAGAAAGCAAATACACAGAAGCACCAGGTGCTTACTTAGTGTGAACTCTCTCCTACGCTGTAAAATATAAAATAAAGAAAATCTCTGGCAGAGTGCAAAACTAGTCTAGTAACTGTTAAATATCCAGGTAGTTTTACCAATCCATTCCTGATTATTCTTTGAGACAAAACCTGCCCTTTTCACCTGCAGCTAGTGGTAACATCAACTCTGAACACTTCAAAACATTTTGTTGCTCTATTCACTGTTCACTGCACTGTCAAAATCAATAACTGAAAAAGTAAATATAACATTGAACAGGGTGCAATCTGGAAAGTCAGCTTTTACACATGGAAATCTTAACACCATGGGAGGTATTTGTTGATCCCCAGTTATTAATTAGCAACCTTGTTAGACTCCCACATATGTTATTGTCCTTTTGTGTGATGCAAGAATAAAAGATCTTATGTAGTGTGCCTTTCAAACATTATCCTAGTCTATAAAATACTGTGCAAGATGCCACATAATTTCTATATTTTGGGGAATTTCAAGAACACATAAGATAATACAGTAGCTAAGCCCTGACCAAGTCCAGTTGGCTCTATAGTGGAAAGCACTCACTACCCCAGGTAGCGTGCTGGCTGATATGGCAGAAGCACGGGCTCCCAACACTGATCCAATATTACCAGAGCAGCAGGGCCCCATGAACCTGGCAGAAGGAGGTTAGCAAAGTTAAACCCTCTTACTACATGCCTCACTGCTCAGGGCCAACCACCAGCTCTTCCAACTGTCCACTGACGGCCACAAAACAATGTCCCTGTCAGAGAATGTTAAAGGGTCATCAACGCTGACACCTCTTGTACTTGTGAATCTCCAGAAAACCATTTATTGATGTATGATTTATGTATCTTATTTATGAAAGAATAAGAATGGGGAATCCAATAAATGGACTGAGGTGGAGGACAATCTGCCGCAACATGGGAGATAAAGCCTTTATTGCAACAAGTGTAAGGATGAATTTTGACTTGTACCACAGTGGAAAGATTATGTATCTTAAAGTCATTTTTTATGAGCATATTGCAAAAGCCAGATAGTGTATTTTCTTAGAGGCTCCTTCTCTCTGCTGCACTGAGCCACAGTGAGAGGGAGGAGGTGTGTCCCAGTTCCCTCATCTGCTCTGCTGCCTCAGTCCCCTCTCCTCCGTATCTGTGACTTCCAAGACGTCGCTCGGCCGGCAGATGGGGTGTGGAGATGAGATTTTAGAGAGTGTTTAAGCCCGACCCACGGGGAGCCTCTTCAGGGTCGATGGAGAGCAGATAATCCAACAGCTCGGGTGAGGGGATTACAAACCTACAGGCAGACCTCTGCTGTTGAGTCCTGCTGTGGGGCGCCTTCCTCAGGTCACTCCTGTGAAATTTCAAAGTGCCAATTACTGTCAATGTCAACTAAGTGTATCTTGATATAGGAATGAGTCACAGCTTGGTGGGTTCACCTTCTCTTTTAGCTGTTTTTTTTTTTTTTTGTGCTGATTTATCTGATTCAGGATTGTAAATATTCTGCTGAAATAGTGGTGGTGATCTGATAATCTGATAAAATAAGCATGAGCTTCTGTTGTCTTCCAAAAATCAAACATTTTTACCTCACCATCAGTCTGTCTGCCTTCTTATTTTGCTCATTTAGCTCAGCCCTTTAACCAGACCTGATATGCATCACAGAAAAGGAAGGATACTGACTTAAAAAAAAATAAATTAGAATGATAACAATTTACAGCTCAACTGGTACAGGCATGGGGCATTAATGGCACTGGTGTACATCAAACTATAGTATTTAGCATGTCTTACAGTATATAATTAAACAACCAGATATCTATAGGTAAAAAACCATACAACTCATTTTACAATAATTGAAATAAACCACATTTTTGGAATCTCATTTTCTCCAGGCAAATCCACTCACTTCCTTAGAGAAAAGTTATACAATGATATCTATGTAAATGGGCCAGAAAGCCTTTTTGCTTAACCTGGCTCTGGTCGTGCTGGCACCACCCGAGCAATGTCAGGATGCATTTCCTTTCAAGCAAGTGAAGGGGTCTGCCACTGTGCCACAATCTGCACCCGCTTCTCAGGCAGGCTAAACCCTTTGACACCACAGTTTTTAATTAAAATTACATTAGGAGTAATCAGCCGGAAGAGTTGGGGATGGAGGTCAGAGGGATGGAGGGATGGGGTGGGCGAGTGAGTGGAGGAAGGTTTTGGATAGATGGTGGAGGGAGAGAGTTTGACCCTAAAGCAGTGATCTCTGCTGCCAGGTCTGTAAAGATGTTGCTGTTGGCCTTGCCTGGTCAGCTGGTGATAGTCACTGAACTGGTGATGAATTTCTCTTATATGTTTCTTTAAAAAGGAGTAACAATACAGTAAGACAATTAGAATGTTGCATTTCTCTGAGTCTCTAGTTTTGCACCATAGCGCCTTACATCTCACATACAAATAAAATTAAACATTTAAACTGGATAATCTGCCAATTAGTAAAGGATAAACAGTAAATGTGAGATAAAAGTTTATTGTATTATCCTGCTGTCCTGTTCTGACATGCTAAGCAGTGATTCCGACAATGCGTTTGTAAATTACATTGTTGAAAGGTTTTTTTTTTTTTAGAGACACATCTGGCTTTCTCGCTGCATCTGTAAAAGGGAAAGACCAAATGTTAATATGACTTCCTTCTTCCTAGAAACAGGAGAGGGCTGAAGAGAGAAGGGTACAAAGACTCCATTCGTTCTCACTTGAGGGGCTCTCACCAAGATAATTATAAGCTTTATGAAAGTACACAGCAAAAAGTGGGAGAAGCCCACCAAAAGAATGGATAGACAGGAGAGGAAAATTACTTTTCCCCTCTGCCTTCGCTTTATGCCCCCCTTTAACAAGAGACGAGACGGCAATGGATGGAGGAGGCCTTCTTCAGGAGGCATCCTGGGGCTTTTGCGGCAAGGCAAACAGGAATGAGGGGGAGCGTTCAGCCCTTCTTGTGTTTCTTCCATTCATTAAGGCAGCAAACCTTTGACCACTCTACAATGACCAGAGTTTTCCCTCATTACGTGGTCCATCTTGATGAAAAGATGAAGAGGACAGAGATGAGGCCGACGAGGAGAACAGAAATGAGGACCACACCATTTGAATAGGAGTTTGGTATAGAATCCACTAGCACTAAACAACACCAAAAGAGAACATCTTGTCTTTTGATCAAGTTTTTTCTCCATCTCTCTCCCCTTTCTGTCCTTTTTTCTAGCATATGATCCTCTCTAGGCTCCTGTACCTACATTGCCTACACTGTGCTGAGTGTCTGAATGCGGTTAATTATCTAAAAGGAAAAGTTTGTACCTGTTGAAAAGCTATCCTCGGTTGCTTGGGCTTGTTAATGCCACCAAAGCAGCCATTGGTGGATGGTCAGAGGACAATTAAGATGCTATGGTTTTCAGAGATGTCCCTAATAAGAATGCAGTAGTGAGAGCCCTCTGAATGCACGCAGGAGGGAAGATAGCAGGATGGAGAAAAGAAAAGGAAGGGAAAAATATCTTACCTTCCATCTATAATTACTCCCAAATGAAGACGAGGCCAAAGAAATGGCCAGGTGACTTTCCATTATGATAAAAAAAAAAAAAAAACCTATCACAGAGAAGGCAAAGCACAAGATCTATAGTTTTTAAATGGATAAAAGAAGTTTATAACATCTTTTATACATCTCAGAAGCAATGATGTACTGCCTGTGTGTGTGTGTGTGTGTGTGTGTGTGTGTGTGTGTGTGTGTGTGTGTGTGTGCTTATATGTGCGCTCCAGTAAAATCACATTTGTGACTTTTGAGTATATAAAGGCACTGTCCAGACTCTATAAAGTGCAGCATTATGTCTTCACTCTCTCAGCCCTACAGTCAGCATGTCTCTGTATAGTCAGGCTAAAGATGTGTCTGTCTTAATCTTTGCTTCCTGCATGTAGCCTATGCTCAGAGAAGTTCTTCAGATGTTTTCACAACATGCAGGGGTACATTCTTCTCAACCATCTTGGTTGTTCTCTTCATTTAGGCGTTGTGTTTTAGTGTTGTCCATCAATCTGTACGTATGACAATCCCATTCACATGAATGCCGTATCTCATCTTAAGGGAATTTCTTAAAATTTGGTGCAAACGTCCCCTTGGACTCAAGGATGAACTGATTAGAATTTGGTGGCCAAAGGTCAAAGGTCAAGGTCACTCATACCTCACAAAACACTTTTTTGGCAATAACTCAAGAATACATATGCTAATTATGATAAACATTTGCACAAATGGAGGCAAATGGAAAAAATGATGATGTAATGACATTTTACATCAAAGAGGTCAAAGGTTAACTTTACTGCAAAAACACTTTTTTTTGCTATTACACCACACCATAACTCAGGAAAAAAAAGGGAAGATTGTGACCATATTTCTCATTTGGTGGGATACCAAACTAATCTTTCGTACCCACCTTGAAACTGTGGTGATTGTATAGATCTTCTGTGCAGCAGGTTTGAAGATGTGTGTGAAGCATCCAATGAATTTCTCAATGAATTTACACTATAATGCAATAGACATACAGCTGAACAAGAACAGCAAAGCTTAACAAAGTCAAGTCAAATCAAATTGTCTATCCCTATATTCCAAATCAAAATTTGCTTCAAGGGGCAGGAAATGTCATCCTCTATCCTTAAACCCTTGACTCAGATGAAGAAAAACTCCCATCAGTGTACAAAATGGAAGAAACCTTGTGAATATTTGAAATGATTTTTTATTGTGTTGTGTGGGCAGACATCAATGTAAACTGCAAAGGGTAGTTTCCTCTTTTCTCTCAGTCAGCATTAGAGAGAGATGTCGCTTGTCTGTTGAGCTGACAGCGATCTGTGTGCATACATATGTGTGTGTGTGTGTGTGACCTGCTGACCTGGGTGGAGGTGTCATCTTGCGCTGTAAATGGCCTGTAAATGTTTTCACACTTTCACAGGGAGAGTCGTGTGTGGTGAAGCTTTGGGAGAGGTCAAGCTTGGCCCACAGTATTCAACTTGTCATCAGGCCTTTCGCACCTTAAAATAATACACAAATGCACACAGCATTCAGACACATACAGTGTGCAAGGTGTTGGACAAATCAGAAATATGTTGAAATTTCGATGTGTGACATAAGGGGTGGGTTTGAGGTTGGGTTCCAAGTTATGATATTTATATAGACCCAAATCAAATAAATCTCTAAATCTAATCTAATCCCTCTATGCTCTCTTTTTATTAGCAAAAATAAATGCACAAACATATGCATATGCAAATATGTAATCTATCTGGCAAAAAATAATGTCTTTATGTATACCTTTTGTTGTGTAAAAATTGTTAAAAGAAATGCCTAAATGAATTCAGTAAGGGAGAGGATCTTTTAAGCGAATTAAATACTAGATTCACATTGGATACAACAATGTCCAACCCCAATTTTAGTGGACACACATATTAAATGCACCTCTTCTCTAAATTCCTATTTTGCTCAGCTCTGTGTCACTGTTACAATATGAATGGGCCATTGGCTCTTTATTTGGCTGATGATCCTCCTGAGAAGGTGACTAGCACCTGGCTTCCAGGAGCAATTGACAGCACTTTTATAGGATCAGTAGTGTGCGTATTGGCAATGAATTGCCACCAAATGGTAGTGCTATATCGTAAGACATGCAAATCAGATCCATTCAAAAGCAGCATGTTTTATCTAATATAGACTAATATTCAAACCCTGCATCTCTCTCTCTCTCTCTCTCTGTGTGTGTGTGTGTGTGTGTGTGTGTGTGTGTGTGAGATGGGTATAAGAGGGGGGTATGGAAGAACACAGGCCCTCACACAGGGATAGGTGCTAAAATATACAGTGAGAAAACCTTAAGAGAAATGTGGCAGTTTGAGCAACGGGGAGGAATGGGAATGGAGTAAGGGATAACAATAATCTACTTTACTATCAGTATTGGTATACCATTCTCATTGGAAAACAAATATATGGTCCAGCCAAAGAAAGCTGTTTTTTGAAATGTCATGGCAATTTTTTTTTTATTTTGCCTGAAAGCAGCTGTGGAGGGTATTTTTATTTTTATTTTGAACTTTGAACCTTTGCATTTTATTCTACCAAGTAGACCCAAAAGTAATCTATTGCGAATCATAGCAGTCGTGAGTATATAGGTATATGAAACAACTGTTTCTGCTGTCACTTACGGTGTTTAAAAAGTTACCACATTGCCAACTATTTGAAGATTTTCTCCCTTCATTGTCCTTTCGCCAATTTCGTAGACATTCTAAGTGTGTAGATGCATGTACATACATAGGCTACACTTACATATAAACACACAGCACAGGGAGCAAGGAAGCAGCCTCAATTCATCAAACCCCTCCTCACTGCCTCAACACCCTGCTCTCTGTTAATGACTGATTAAAGTTTGATCAAGATGCACTTTAACCCATAAACAGCAGTTCCTGTTCACGCATCTACCCAAAGCACTAGAAGTGCCAGACTTCTACGGTTTTGACAAAGGCTGAGCAATACCAGGGCTCAGAGTGAGGTAAAAGTAGGGACAATGTGTCAAGTTAGCCTCTACACAGCAAAATTTTGGGTCAGAGATTGGCTAAAAGTAGTGGTCATCTGATCTCTGGGGTGATAACACACTTACTTCAGTTGAGAGTATACGCCGGCTTTTTGGATGATGAGGGCTGATTAAGTGGCCAGCACAATAATAATAATAAAAGCACAATATGGGTCTAAGAGTGAGAAATACACTGTAAAAAATGTTTGGTTATAACTATTGGAAAACATTATAGCATTGTGAATTGCATCAAAAATATTTACTACATCAATCATTATTAACAATTTAGTGTTATTTGGTGTAAGTGTTTGTGTAGTGTCTGATTGTTTGTTGTTTGGTGAGCAATTGACTTTGCTCTTTTGATTGAACAATGACTTTTAATGACAGTGATAGTTTTCATTTCCCTAAATCCTAAATTTGATTCGAAGAAGAAAATTAACAGGGCAAATATGAATCAAGGAAAAATATAAATCATCTAGAAATCATCCTGAGATAATTAGGTCTGTTTACCCGTTTAGCTTCCTTTGATGTTCTATCAGGTAAGAAGGATTCTGTCACAGACACTGCTGCCTTCCAAGCGTAACTAACTAGAGGGCATTTCTACTTACAAAACTTCTAAACAAAGCTGATTAATTAACTCAGGCTTATACCTGAACTATAAAGAGCTTATAAATCACCTAAAGTGATTATAACCATGGAAAACAATAACCAATCAATGAATCTAATGAAGCTTCCATACGCTGGTATTTCGCCTATTTCAGAAATATCAGAATAATAATAAAAGAAGGGGGACGGGAAGAATTGTTAACTGGTGAATGATACCACAGTCAGCAGATTCCCCATAAGGAGAAAAATACTGCTCAGTCCCATCTGCTCGGAGGGACGAATGCAGAAATATCTCTTCCACCCCACTGGATAGAGGATATGCTTCAAAACAATATGGAAGTGCATATAGTTGTTCTTGACAGAACTGGTAAAATTGGCAAATGATTGATATACTTTGATTAATGACTGTAAAATAAATGTAATAGTTAAAATATCATGGGGTGGGGGATTGAGGGGTTAGTTGACCTACTAGTATTCTGTACTGTCTTTAAGATGCTTAGCTGAACCTGTAGAGATTTCTCCCAAATTACTGGGCTTATTAATAATGACTTTTCACAGTTAGGTCACAGTCACTTGGGTAAAAAGCAGCTTTGAGGTATAGGAATGACTTGCAGGAATTTATACTTTGGGTTTCTAGAAAGTTGGTCTCCTGACCACTGACCCATGTAGACAGCTTGTAGAGGGTGTATTAGAGTCTGATTCCAACTTTTGGGGGCGGCTTTACACCTACACACGCTAAATACTTAACAAGTGTGTGTTCATCACTTGTCGCTCTCGCTAGACCTTGAATGCATCACCGTCTTTAAAGATCAACTTAAAATTATCAAGGCAATAGCTCATGGCTGTGGACCTGTGATCAAATTGTGACTGGTTTTGTTGGGGCTGACACTGGGTAGATTGCGGGCAGGAATTTTTAACAGTACAGATTGGGTGATAATGAGGAAGTGCTCTAAATGAGCTTTGATTGGCTTTAGCCTTAGACTCTCAACTTCCCCTGATAAGTGATCTTGGGGAGCCGCGGCCTTGGCTGATAAGCTTCCAAGTTTGGAATCATGCAGTGAAGCTGTGGATCAGGGTGAGCTGATTTAGGCAGACTGGAGCACTTGATCACTGGTGAAATGGTATATGTTGTCCTTACATAAATGCATGTAAGAAATGAAAAGCAGAGGTGTTTTACTTTGGTCGGAACAAATTTTAAAGACTTAACTGTGGTAGTACTTCCACCTGCCATGCAGCTGCCTTTGCCATTTTTGAATGTCAGCTTAAGAGTTTTTGGCAGTATCACTGTTATGTTGTTGAATTGCTCCACTAGTGACCTTACTCCTACCCCAGAGCCAATGTGGTCTCCAGGCTCTGAGGATCCAAAACTAAATGGAGCTGAAGACCACTGCATAGATGCCTGTGGGAATTTTATTGTTATTAATTAACTAGAGGGTTTTGAATGCATCATTTTATTTGTCTGAGCATTTACGCTATCATAATGCCACTCTCTCAGACAGCTCTTTCTGCAAAGACATCCTTAATCTTGGGGACAACTGCTGGCTGTGTTGCCAGTTAGATAGGACTTTATCCGCTTCCTGTATTTGTGGAAGAGATATTCAGAGAGATAGCCTTCCAGTATAAAGTCACAGAAACAGGATCCTTAGGCAAATGGTACGAGAAAAACACCAACCTCGTGAGAGAGGCAGAAGTGTATCTCCATGGGATAGCTGGAACATGACAGCTCGATTTCAACTCCCACACGCTGAGCACTGAAATGCGATGGTCCGCCCTGCTGCCACTCTTAACAGGATGCAGGGACCAAAACCAAATTCTGGGCGTGAGACGAGTAGCGTCAGAGGCCTTCACCTTCTGCCATTTGAAGCCTACAAAGACTACCAGGAATATTAGTCTGTGAAATAAGTATCCTAGCATTTGTTATGGCTGCATATAAACTGAGATTTCAAAGGCTGTACAATTTGTCTCACAATATATCTGTACTACAGTTATTTATCAAGGTGTAAATGTACATTACTGTTTCCATTTTTGCCAGTACATCATAGCTACCAAATACATCTTCTCTTCCTACTTCATTTTTTTGTATTAGCTACTTTATACTCTACGAATGCCAAAAATGGGCATGAAAGTTTAGTTTTAATCTGGCAAGAAACAGTTGTGGACAAATGGAAGTCTGTTCTTGCGCTGTGTAGCTAATTATGATGAGTTATAAACATTTTAATTATGAAATGTTCACGGATGGCTTTTTACAGAACTGAAACAGAAATTA
>BRZM01000111.1:92702-120012 GCA_033238685.1 Lates japonicus
TTTATTTGTCTGAGCATTACGTTATCATAATGCCACTTTCTCAGACAGCTCTTCGTTTGCAAAAGACATCCTTAATCTTAATGGGACTAACTGGTTAATAAAGGTTAAATAGATAGGACTTCATCCGCCTCCTGTATTTGTAAAGAGATATTCAGAGAGATAGCCTTCCAGTATAAAGTCATGCAAACAGGATCTCATTAGCAAATGCAAATGAGAAAACACCAAATCTTCGCAGAGAGGCAGAAGTGTATCTCCATGGGATAGCTGGAACATGACAGCTCACCAACCGCCCCCACGCTGAGCACCAAATGTGATGGTCCGCTCCTGCTGCTACTCTTAACAGGATGTAGGACCAAACCATAAATTTAAGCGTGGGGGGGAGATTGAGGAAGCGGTCACTAGAGGCCTTCACCTTCTGCCATTTGAAGCCTTGCTGTAAAGACTCTCACTGGTGAATATTAGTCTGTGAAATAAGTATCCCAGTATTTGTTATGGCTGCATATAAACCTTATATCTAAAGCGCTGTACAATTTGTCTCTCAGTCACACAATATATCTGCATTGTCAGTTATTTATCAAGGTGTAATGTACATTACTGTTTCCATTTTTGCTAGTACATCATTACAGTCATCATAAACACATCTTCTCTCTCACTATCTTTTTTTTGTATTAGTCACTTTTATACTCTACGAATGCCAAATGTAAGCATGAAAGTTTAGTTTTAATCTGGCAAGAAACAGTTGTGACAAATGAAGTCTGTTCTTTATGCTGTGGTAGCTAATTACAGTGATGAGTTATAAATATTTTAATTACAAATGTTCACGTATTGGCTTTTTTACAGAACTGAAACAGAAATTACATAATGGGGATAACATTTCTGTTTTTCAGTATGATCTGTGAAGGCAGCCGATCAGCTTTGAGGGCAAAAAGCTGACATCACACTCAATTAAAGTGATAATTGATTAGGTTTGTATGTCTGTAAGTTGTCGAGAGGGCATTTCCCAGGAAGTGAGAAGGACAAGCCTTCAGAGCCAATCAGAACTCTGCTCTGAGAGCGTGTCTGTCGTGACATCACAAGCTGTGGCGGGCAGAGTTCCTGGCATGGCTTCAGACCAACAGACCTTCTGCTACCAGCAGGGTGGCAGTGGCCTAGGGCAGGGCGGCGATGGCCAGGTCACCAGCTTTTTCCTGCCTGGCATGAGCACTGCGGGTGAGGTGACCGGCAGGATGGCAAGATGTCAGAAACAGCCCTTTAGATGTGTCAAAAAGCAGGCACAGCTAGGGGAAGCTGCTCATCGAGTGTGACAGAGTGAGGAGTGAAGCCAGTCAGACAGGCTGCCCAATAAACACAGAACAACCAAACAACATCATGTGATAAATAGAAGTGATTTTTAAAAAATGGATGTTTTTAGTAATAGAAATTGCACATTTTCACCATTGAGAGATATAGTCAACAGCCAGTCCATGCCCGTAAGTATTTGAAGTACTGGCAAAAAGTTTTACTCATGTAAAAATACTCTGCTTTGAGCAATCATTTGTGTGTGATATAGGTTTTCCACAAAAGGTTCAATGACTTTGTCAAAAATCCAGATTCTCAGTGTGTGTGTACTGGAGATTTAAAGTTTCTACATCATACTTGTGCAAGCTGCATACCGGCTTGTGACTGGCTCCACACTTGTGATGTCATAAAATTATACTCATATAGTACATGTGTTAGACTGAGATTTAAGGTGAACACAGAAAAAAACAAATCCCCCTTAGGCAGATGCATGTGAAAACAGCCTCTCTAGTGTCAAACTCTACACATACGTCATTCTGCTCAATTAAAGTCACACGTCAAATTGAAGCAACGATACTTAAAATGTATCCATTGAGTGGGGGGGGCTCTAATGAGGTGTCTGTCTGAAGGAGGGTGAATGCTGCAAATTTTTCACGTATATATATTGTGTCAGTGAGTGTTCACTGCTGGGACAAATACAAGCTTATATAGAAACTGCAATAGAAACTTTTCTAGACTCCACACATTCTCACCTCTGACTCATTGGTTTTACCATCAAAGCACGTGACCATAGGTGTTTGCATGTCAGATGGTTTGCTAAATAAAGAAAGAGAAAGCTAGAGAGAGTTTAATGTGCTTGAATTTCAGTCCAATACAAACTGATACTTGGGAGTGTGCATTTCGTAATATTCACCATACAGTATGTAGTTTTATATGTAAACAGTAATAATAGACTAAGAATAACAGCACAAACACATATGTCATACAGTCAGCAAAGGGGAAACAGATAAGCAGGGGGGAAGTACTGTGAGCTCAGAGAAAATTTAGGACCAATGAAACCACTCTGCACACCAAGATTCTTACTCTATATTCATGACTTCCTGAAATAATCAAACAACTCAATTAGTTTATCAGTGCAATCAGGAGAAGTGTATTAGCTTTAGACTGTTTGCTGTTCAAATAGTTTACCCAAATAGTTGATTTGTCTTGTTTGATGTGCAGTGTGTTTATTTCAGAGGTGGTGACCAGCTTCACTAATCCTCTTACTGTCTTTATCATGCAAACTTTTCTCAGAGTGAGCAACAGCTGCAGCTGAGCATCGTCTGGTCTTGAGAGGAGCGTGGGTCTTCAAGCTGTTAAAAGGTGTGCCATTAACACAGTAATGCAGCACAATTTCAAGTCTGAAACTTGTTTCCTTTGAACTGAAGAAGTGGAAGGTATCAAGGAGGAAACAGTCTGATATGGGCCCCTTTGAGAGCTAAAATTATCTGTGAATTCTTTGCCCTTTTGTGCCAACCCCCTACTGTATATTGGGGCAACAAAGGGGCAACGTCAATCAGCAGTGTTGTACAGTTAGTATGTGGGTTCCGGTGTTGACTTGTTGACTTTCTCATACAGATATTAAAGATGAAATGCCCTTTTGTTTCTCTAATTCAGTGTCACTGAAAACAAAGGTAGGAACACACACCGTTTCCTTTATAGAGTGTTTACTTTTTCAGTCCAGTTGTGACAAAATCCTATGACAATTCCTTCTCATGCTTTCTCTAGTAGGGAGTGGGGGCTCCTCACTCTTTGGCCCCTTTAGTGCTGATACAGGGGATCATATCAATTACAAATTGGTTCTAATATTTAACCACAGCTACAGACTGTGATGCAGCTGAGTTTCAGTCATGGCATGTTCCATCTGTGCAGCCATTGTAGCAACACTGATGTGAAAATTAAAGGATTGTATTTACTATTTGGATATATGATGTCTTTATTATTGACAGTGAGGAACATTTACTTTCCTGGTCCTTAATTCACAGTCAGATACATTTTGTACAAGATGTTATTGTAGGTAAAATATCACAATGACTGGAGGTTGAAATGAGCAGCAATTTTCATTTAGGTGATTTTCATCTTTGGAGCTAATCATCATTGATGCAGAAAAAGTTTTGAAAAATCGATGACCGCCTTTTAGAAATCTGAACTTTAATGTATGTTTCTCTTTGTGTTGAAATTGGTTTCACGGGTACACAGACGAGGCACAGTGTTCTACAAAG
Organism: Lates japonicus; assembly: GCA_033238685.1. Classification (NCBI taxonomy): domain Eukaryota; kingdom Metazoa; phylum Chordata; class Actinopteri; family Centropomidae; genus Lates; species Lates japonicus. The sequence goes on from BRZM01000111.1 coordinate 96,242, forward strand.
TCTATACACACGCAGGAATGAAAATGATCCAGGTTGTCTAACAATATAAGGCACAGCGAGGTCACCATAAACTCACTGTTGGACCCCCACAGACCCACTCTGAGCCCTGATGGGAATGTTATTCTAGTGATGTCTTTGTGAGGATGATGAGATGGAGGGTGGATTGGAAAGCAGCCTCTCTCTTATACACCTTGGCTAAGATGCCGAGGATCCCCTGCCCCTCCCCTGGAGATCAGAGGAAAATCTGATAATAGGCTGCTATCTGTGCGTCATGGCCACAAGGAGAGAGCGGCGGTGAAAGCGGGAGTGCGCCTCTACACTGTGATCAGTCCGCCTCCACATGGCTCAGGTTTGATCTTATACTCTCTCCTCGACCCCAAACACAACATGATGTCATGTGTTGGTATGGGCTCAGCTTCGCAGGTTTCTCCGCGTGTTGACGTTGCCTGAGCTAGTTTTTATTTAGTTTGAATATATATATATATATATATATATTTGGTATCTTGAACTTGACTTGCAAACGGAACCAGGAGGAAGAGTCGCTTGGTAAGTTTATGCGTTTTAATATCTTTTTATATGGGATATATTCATTCGAATAGCCTGCTTAAGTTTTTAATTACACCCTCCGATGAAATATTATTTTCAGTAGGCTATAACAAATGAGAAATTAAACAATATTTACTACAAAATACCACCAACAATTAATTAAATCTTTGCACTTAATTACAGGAAATTAAACCATATTAAATGATTTTATTTGTCTACACACACATATATTAGTATTTCTTTTCTTTTTTTCTCCTTGGGGTCGATTAGATTTGTTGTCATTTCTTACATCGGACTGTCTGATCCAAGAAACATCACAGATTTCTTCAAACGGAAAAATAATTGGCTATTTCCCTTTTTCACGTCGGGTATCCCGTTGGGACACAGAACCGCATCAGAACTGAATGAATGCAAATTCATTAACTCTGAATAATAATATAGGATTAACAGCATCACATCTATTCCTGGGAAAGTAAGTGCATTTGTTCACGACGTTTTTTTTAAAATATATATTTTTTATATAAAGCTTGACGACATTCTTGGTACGCTATTTTTTGTAAAGACTTGGGGTTATATCATTAGCCTATGATATATATATATATATATATATATATATATAAACAACTAAAAATAGCACTGCTTTTACTGAAGAAATTGCCGTTTACACACAAAATACAGATTTCAAGAATCGTAGGCGAGCTTTCACTTTAGTTTTACACCGCAAAGCTGCCCCCAAAAATCTGTGCTTTCCTTAAAGTTTGTCATATGATTTACAAGAAACTGGCTCTTACCTTGAGGCGACTCCCCTCAGATATTATCCAGTTAAAACAAGGGTCAACATTTCACCTGCATTTTATTTCTGAATCTTGGCCAGATAGTGCTGCTGACTGAGCTGCATTCAATTCTTCATGGTTACGTCTAAACTATTGACCTGAATCGCGGATTTGGTGCCTTACATTGGATTTGATGAAATAATTTGCCCAGTAATCCTAACAATACCTAAAACTGAAAAAAATAAAAAATAAAATCATAAATAAAAATCAAATAAGACAAAAAAAGAAAGGGAGAGGAACCCGTATAGCAAAGTCGACTTGTTTTTAAGTGACAGCACTGATTGTTCAAAAGAAGACAATTACCGAAATTCATCTATTGAAGTTTGGTATCATACACTTCACAGCCACACCCTGATAGGCCCACAGAGATCTTTGATATGACGGTCACTTTCCACAACCATGTCAGTGTGTTTTCGTTATTGCTTTGCCAGCAAGACACTTTTATTAGGCCTTTCAAGTGTTACGTAGCCTAATGACGTTATATGTAACCTAGACTGTCCTTAACCCTCACCTGTCTCAGGGATTCAGACTTCAGTGGATGCAGGCACAAGACGTTTTTCAGCAGAAGACACCCGAAATAAAATAGTTTCAGTGACTTCTGAGGAGGAAGAAAAATCCCTGGAGAAGACTGGTGTCAACGAAAGCAATCAACCTCTGAGACCAGACTGAGTAAAGACGAGAAAAGCAGCCATGCTCGGCGGTGAAGGAGAGGGCAGCACCTTCTCTTCTACGAAAGGAGCAGCGGAGGAGAGGCGCAAGTCTCCAGCTGTGGATGGGGATGATCCGACTGCTCGCAGCAGGTACACGGAGCACGGGATGGGTGCTGATCGCTACTACATCCCTCCAACAGTTTCCAAACAAAGCCCAGAGCCGGCCAATCCCTGCTCTTTCATCCCTTATACCCCCAGTGGGACGGTTTACACCCCGTCCAGCGCCGGTAGGTACCCCTCATCTCTCCACTTGAGCTCCGTGTTGCCTCCCACGGGGTTTTCCCCCTCTGCAGCCGGCCGCAGTCACTTCAGCTCGGCTTACCAGCTCGGGCAGAGCCCCGGCTGCATCTACCCGCCCTACACCGGCTCAGGTTCCGCTCTCAGCAACATGAGTCTGTCCACCGCCGGCCCCGGGATCAGGGCCCAGGTCTACCTCTGCAACCGGCCGCTGTGGCTCAAGTTCCACCGGCACCAAACCGAGATGATCATCACCAAGCAGGGCAGGTGAGACGACAGGAACAGTCTGCAATAACCGAGACTTTCTTTTTGGTTGTCAAGGGAAACAAATAAATGGACGTCCGTTCACGTGCATGACTTAAAAAATTTTTTTTTTGCTGTCAGTTTTTATTGACGTATTAAGGCTATAAATGCTAAATAATATGAATGTTTGACGTGCCTGTAGTTTCCAGTACTGTCTGTTCTGTCTGATCATTTGATGCTGTTTTGTGTTTGCAGACGAATGTTCCCGTTTCTCAGTTTTAACATAGCTGGTCTCAACCTGACAGCGCACTACAACGTCTTTGTGGAGGTGGTGCTGGCGGATCCAAACCACTGGAGATTTCAAGGTGGCAAGTGGGTCACCTGTGGGAAGGCGGACAACAGCAGCCAAGGTACGAAAACAGGTCGATATTTGGCATTTTCAACATTTCATTTAGCTCCACTCTGAATTTTTAATTTACCCCTCAGTAAAAATAATAATAGCTGAAATGAGAGAATTGTAAGATTATTTAATTGGCAGATTTTCTATTTTAAATGTTTATATATTTTGAGATAATAACGCTTAATTTCACGTGAAGCATATGTTTGAAATATATGGTGTGCAATCTGAACTTTTTTTTCCCAATAGCCTTGGGGTGGGCCTCTGGAGTGTGATGTTGGAAAATGTATTTCTTTATTGTAGGGAACAAAGTTTACATCCATCCAGAGTCTCCAAACACTGGGGCCCACTGGATGAGACAAGAAATCTCCTTCAGCAAACTGAAGCTCACCAACAACAAAGGAACCAGTCATAGTACTTCACAGGTACGCCACACTAAGAAATAAATTAATCTAAACTAACGCATTTTACCCTCACCCAAGATTTAAATAAACCGTTTTAAAATGTCAAAGTAATTTGCGTTGGACTGTGATTAATTGGTTTAATTGGTTGTTTTCTGTATCACCAAAAATATAGTAGAATTTTACTTGTCGCTTACCTGATCCATAGACAAGATTAAATGCATCCTGAATAGTTTAGAATTTAAATCACCACGACAACTGAAGGTCATTTTCAGTTTTTATTTTCATGTTTGGGAATTAATTCGCAGACTTTTATAAGCAACACTCAAGTGGAGGATATGATGCATTTGCTCTTAACAGAAGTTGTGCAAACGAATAGCCCTATTTTAATCAAATAGAATTAAGCTCACTATCCTAAATTCAAGACGCTGTTGTGTATGGTAGCTAAGTATAGTAAATTCAGGGGCATGTGCCATTAGGCCATACCACCCGTAGAAAAATCTTTTTGCACAAATCATGTGCTTAATTTTAATAAGTAACGAAAGTCTTTTATTCATTCATTTTTTTTTACTGTGTATGCAGATGATTGTCCTACAGTCGCTGCACAAGTACCAGCCTAGGCTGCACATCGTGGAGGTGACGGAGGACGGGGTGGAGGACGTTAACAGTGACGTTAAGACTCAGAGCTTCACTTTTCCAGAGACCCAGTTTATTGCTGTCACTGCCTATCAGAACACTGATGTAAGCACTGAAACACCTCTCAACGCTTCTTCTATGAAATCATTTTTGATCTTTCTTTTAAATTTAACTCCACCAAAATCTGTGCAAAATTGATTGTTACATATTGTATTGTATTGATCAATTTTATAATTTCTATTAATTGAAACTCATTCAGTGGAATATAGCTAATATTAATCAGTCTCTTTCCTTGTATAGCTTGACATGCATGTGGTTACTGCATGGTGCTTCTTTATATTTGTTCTATGTGTATCTTCACATAACAATATGCTGATTATTCCTCCTTTTGCTTTCTTTTAGATCACACAGCTGAAAATTGATCACAACCCTTTTGCCAAAGGATTCAGAGATAATTATGATTCGTGAGTATTATACTTTATTGTCATGTATTGCCCATGAGTTATTTAGAATAGATAAAACATTTTCACAACGTAAATGCATCAGATTATATATTTTGTTGCATTAGCTGCCTTGCTGTTGTAATTTTCTTTTTAAATTCCAACAGTTTAAATGTGTTTCCTCATAGGGGAAGACATTTTCACACCATCTTTTCCACCCAGACTTTGACCTCTCTTGACCTCAAATACATGTATTTTTTAGGATGTACACAGCTCCAGAGAATGACCGCCTCACCCCATCTCCAACTGACTCTCCACGTGCACACCAGATTGTCCCTGGCGCCCGCTACGCCATGCAGCCCCTCTTCCAGGACCAATTTGTCAACAACCTACCCCAGAATCGCTTCTACAACAGTGAGAGAGCGGTACCACAGACTAACAGCCTGCTCTCACCTCAGACTGAAGACGGGGCTTCGCAGAGGTGGTTTGTCACCTCCATGCAGCAAGGGGGAAACAGCACTAGCACCAGCAACAAGCTAGATCTGACACCTTATGAGGGTGAATACTCAAGCTCCCTGCTTCCTTATGGTATCAAATCCCTGTCCATGCAAACATCCCACGCTCTCAGCTACTACCCAGACTCTCCCTTCACCACCATGTCTGCAGGATGGGGGTCCAGGGCAGCATACCAGAGAAAGGTCACTCCAAGTCTGCCTTGGTCTCCCAGACCCAGTCCCACTGCTGGTTTCTCAGAAGACTCAGACAAAGTTAAACCACAGATAGAGGAGGAGGTGAATGGCAGTGGAGGCCTGATCTCCTCATGGACGGAGACACAGCCATCAGCTCTTTCCCTTGACAAGGCTGATTCTTATTCCTCGGCCTGCAAACGAAGGCGTTTGTCTCTCAATGGTCCAAGCACAGAGGACTCACCCACTGACATTAAGTGTGAGGACTTGGCCTCAGCTGCCACCAACAGTAGCTCCTATAGCAAGGAAAGCCCCTCATCCAAAGGCATGGCAGCTTACTACTCATTTTACACAAACCCTTGAATGATGTGTCCCTGAAAAAGTACGGCCTCACGTTGTCATTTCGGTTGTTCTTCATCTGCCACTGTGAATATGAAATATTATTTTGCTTTTTTTTGGTATGTATGCACCCTGAATTTGTCTTGGTGGTGAAAAATGTTTTTTCTCTTCTGTGGTGACACAGGAAATATCAAGGACACATTAAAATAATGACATTAAAAGCCACGAGGCACCTATATGGCACAATTTGCAGTATTTGCAGTTTTCAAAGTGCCAAAGCATTTGTTTAAGTTGCCCCATTTAAAACAAAACAACAGTGTTATGTATGTTTTATTGTATACATGACTGTATCTGGCTTTACATTGAGATTATGTGTTTACAGATTATTTATTGAAGGCCTGTTGATATGAAATTTGTGCACTCTCAAATGTAAGAATACTATGCTGTACATACCTTTGTTGCAATGTCCAAATATTTGATAATAAAAGCCATATGTATTATGTGGAGTGTGTGAGTCATCATTTCAAGTTAAGACATCTTTGCACCTGTTTAAATACAGCATACACTATATATGGTAGGCTGGTGTGTACATTTAATTCTAAGCTTTTGTTTTTTATATAAATGCACCAGTAAAGGTTGTCTAATTTCTCACAAATAGTATGTTTGATGCTTATATAAATGTTGATTAGTTCATTGCACATAAGAACCAAAGTCTGCTCATCGGGTGTAAAGGGGGATAGAGCCACTTAAATTCACCTGACAAACCTTTTTTTTTTAAATTTATTGTCATTATTATTATTACTATTTTATCTTTGATGAAAAACAAATGCAAAGTCACAAAACTGATGCAGGTCACAGGCCTGTTCAGACTTGCATGTTCAAGGGATACAAAGCACATTGTTACACATTAGGCTATTCGTTTCTGTGGACTCTGTCGCACTCTAGTGGTCATTTATTATACTCACAGACATTTCAGATCAATCTCAGCAGCAGCCTGTTGAGTTGAGATAGACACTGAGTGCTCCTGACATAACATTGAGTTAAATCTCCTCTTAGCAACCAACAGCAGAAAAGTGGATTTTTTTTTTAAGAATACCATTCCTACTCTGTCCATGGGAACCTGACACACACTGAATAGGATACGCTCATAGAGTAGTAACTCTTACTGACATATAGCGCTACTAATATGTATAATTATACTGATACTGAGTATTTAGGATAAATATGAAGCCAAGAATGCGACGGACCTTCCCAAACCTAAATAAAAATCAATATAGAAATATAGCTATATCAAGCACTTGGTTGGCCATCACATGTCCAGTCCAAAATATTGCAATGTTGTCACGTTGTCACAAACGATATTACTCAATAACTTATGTCCTTGGAGTAAAAGTATGGCTCAACGGCATATCACCATTTAGTGAGCCATAGTCCTCCGCCTGTTTTGGGGGTTGCGTTGAAACCTGGCAACCCGAGCCAGCAGCGAGCCAAGGGAGAGTTGACAGGAACAACATCACTGCTCTGAGCACACATTATTTATAGGGAAGCATTGCCTCACTCAAGCAGAAAAGCCCGTTTTTTTCGCGAGCGACTGACAGTTAATGCACAAGGTCAGGTCTGCAACAGCAAGATGTACCATCTGTGTAAGTCCAAATACTTGTTACTCGTTGTTTGCCGCGAGTTTATCAACTGTGCTAGCTAAGTTGGCTAGAAGCACGGCTAGCTTGCTAGCTGACCCGCTAGCGTATGCACTGACGTTAGCCAACGCAGATGCTAGCGTCATGATGTTTTTTGTTTTGAATAACATACAGCTGGAAAGCAAGGTTGTGTATTGTGATTAACACAAGGCCTTTCGACAAACGGACTGGTGTGCGGCTAACGTTATCTAAGGTTAGTTGGCTGGTGAATGTTTTCACTAATCAGAAATGTGACAAAGCGTTATCGCGGAGTGTTCATTAACACAACACAACACACTGCTATCGGTTTGAGCTAACTAGCGAAAATGATAAATACCACACAGCATGGGGAAAGGCCTGTATGAAGGAGTTTAGTGACAAGTGGAAAGCCACGCTGACAGTTATTTTTTCCTACTTTTAACGCCAGCTATTACTGTTAGATAGCTATAGTTAGATCTCGTTGGTCGGCGTTGTTAGTGTCGTTAGTGTCGTTAACTGTTGTCAGATAGGTTAATTAGTTATGCATTTGGAGAGAAACCTTATCTTATGTGTGACCAGGTTATATAACTGTTCAAAGATCAGGTGTTTACAAGTGTTCAGCTAGGTGGGACATTGTCTGTCTGTCTTGCCCTCTGACTGTGTGTGGTATGAGGGCGTCTGTCCTCACATGACACAAGCTTGACACAGATTTATTGATGAAAGGCAAGTTAACTTGTGCCATCTGCTTTCTTTGTTTACATGTGGACTTTTTTTTTTTTTTACTCGTTAGTGGTATGTTACTTAAATGTATGGGTCCTATTGCAAGGATGGCTGGATATTTTGTCCTCCCCTAATATTTTGTTATTCAGGTTGACTGAAAAAAAAGAATAAATAATAAATCATGCACGTGTTATTATAAGTCTATTACAGAGAGGTGTATACAAAACAGAGACAAAGTCTTGTCACATTCTGGGCCATCCCCTTTTCCACTTAACCCCATTCTACAATGGATTTTTTACATAGAGGGTTTACAAAAGCTAAAACATGAGGTTGTAAATTATGGTAATCTTTTAAGCTAGAGATGTATGCATATGTGATTGTGAGCACCTCCTAACTTTACTAAACATATATATCAATTGCGTTTGTAGGAGTAAGTAATAACAGTCATGCAGTAGTCTTCACTGTCCAAATGTATGTATGTACTTTTACTGTATGATTAATTTTTCTTCAACATTTTGCTCATCATGTTAATCATGTTGTTTGAGTATGACACTGAAAATTCCCCAAATTGCAGCAAGTAATACTCTTTACTGGAAAAAAGTGTTAGTATTCTGAAAAATACCTGGAAGTAACTCCTTTTCCATTCTTATCTGGGCCATGCATGCACAATCGCTTATGTTGTTTTCGATTGCTGATGTTGCGTAAAGATTGGCTGATAAGAATGAGAATGAGTCAGCCCCATCCACACTTGGCCCTGTTTACATAATGGGATATGATCCGCTGTCTAGCAAGTGACATGTTGAAATTTGCATACAATTTGGTTTGTCATATTTTGCTTGGAGAGTTGGGCAGACCTTTGTTAAGTTAGCCTACATTAAGGCATTATTGTACACAATGACTTACAGAAGGTGATGATAATTCATTATCAATGAATTTTTGTATCATGAATTAGTGCATACTGTGCTATAGGAGATGAATGTTTTCTGTGGATCTGTGTTGTAGCTTACCAAAAATACATAAAAGCATCACACTGGCCAAACAGTCATGACCATATGGTGCTCTGGTGGAAGCGAAATGCTGACTCGCTGCATGTTGTTCTTGAATAGAGGATCTCTTGCTTCACAGTGACTCCTGGCCTCAGTAGGATGGGCAGCATTGGCACAGAGAGGCGGAAGCACCTGGTGATGCCAGAGGAAGTCTTGTCCTTCTCTCTGTGTGAGCCTTGTTGGCACTAGGTTTTGCTTTTTCAAAACAAAAAATAAAAAGAGAAACACAGAGAGGTAGTTTACAGTGCAGTGGTGATGCTGACACAGGGGCTTGAGGCAGAGCAGCCTGAGCAACCTTTGAGATGCATCTCTCATCCTTGTGATTCTGAGGGAGTGGAAGTAATTAATACTCTAAGTCGGAGGCCAGTAAAAATACTGGCTTGCTATATTTGAGTTTTTTAATGACAGTTGTGCTCAGTGACCATTTTGCTGCTAGCAAGGCCTTGTTGGACTCTGGACAAAGCCATAAAGGACTTTAACCAGTTTTTTTTCTTTTCTGTAGGACCCTCAGTATGCTTGTCAATTGGACTTGAGCGGGTTGAAGACAACTTAGGGGGCTGCTGTGTCAGTCAGAGCTTGAACCCACGGTAGGTGAAGGGATGGGGAACACAGCGACCAAGTTCCGTAAGGCTCTCATCAACGGGGATGAGGTGCTGGCTTGCCAACTCTACGAGAGCAACCCACAGTTCAAGGAGGCTCTGGATCCCAACTCTACGTATGGAGAGTCCTACCAGCACAACACTCCACTGCACTATGCTGCCCGGCACGCCATGACACGCCTACTCAGGTCAGGATGTGGCCCAGACAAAATCAAACAAACAAAACAAGCAGATATAATGCACACATTCAGAGCCACATATTTTTGGACTTGCCTTTGTCAGTGAGGGAAAAGTGTGAAGGACAAATTTGTTGTGCTTTAGATTGTTGCTATGCTACAGATTCTTTTGATCATTTGAATTATTAATTGTATTGCTTATGTGGTACCAGTTCAGATATCAGGTGTCCTTTGAGCAGTTCTCTTACTTTGTAGTACTGTGTGTTGATGATCAACTGGTCCCATCTACCGTTGTACTGCTGTGTTGTAAGAGAAAAATTTTCATGTTTCATCTCTATATATCTCCATCCCATCTGTCTCTCTACATAGCCATCTGTTAGCAGCTCTCAGGAATGCAACATGCTGGGATGGAATAGGATGGGACTCCAAGTGCTTCCCATCCAACAAGCTAACAACCTTGCATGTGTTTGTCTTTGTCTCTTCTCAGGACCTATCCTTTCTTCACTAATGTGACACTTGCTCACTTTTGCATTTGTGACTTTAAAAATTGTTACAGGGATTATAAAATGGCAGTGGGTAATGTCAAAGGCAAGTGGAGGCAAAATATAAGTCTAGACAGACAGATGGATGGATAGATATGATTCTGATAATCCTAGTTTCTACATAAAACACCAAAATTCTGAGACTGACAAACTAATTTAGATAACAGTTCACCCCAAGTCCATTGTGCATTTTCACAGGGGTCTCTAGTGTGTAAGTCTGTAGATTTAATTTAGGATTTATATTATGAAGTATACAACTTGAAATGCTTTAAGATCTACAGTTACACTCACAACAGTTGTGTGTAACATAAGTAAGTGATCTTGCCCTCCATGCTAAATTATTTCACGGCTAATAAGCAAAAGTTTGAAATCAGTTGTTATACCTGTCCTTGTCTTATTCTTTTAGGTATTTTCTCCTAAACAAAGATGGAAATCCTAACAAGCGTAATGTGCACAATGAGACATCTCTACATCTTCTCTGCATGGGGCCTCAGATCTTGCTTTCAGAGGGGGCACTGCAACCTCGGATCTCACGACCATATGAAGACGAGCAGCGTAGGGCTGAATGTCTACAAATCATCCTGTCGTGGACTGGAGCAAAGCTTGACCATGGAGAGTATGAGAGTGCTGATATCAATGCCACTGACAATAAGAAAAACACCTGCCTGCACTATGCTGCTGCCTCAGGCATGAAGACTTGTGTTGAGGTGAGATTATAAAATCTTGTGGATACTTTTCAGTCAGGGCTAATGTAAAATATTCACAAGAATGACATTTTAAGTATAGATCAAAGGCTATTGATGGAAACTGAAGAGCCTCACAAAGACAGGGAGCATTTTGAGTGGAACAAAGATGCCAGAGTAACCCTGATTTTAACACAAATTATTCAATATCTGCCCGTTTTTACTGTGAGTATCTGTAGAATTGTGTCTGGTGTGTGGCCTTGTGTTAGATCCAGTTGTGATCCAGGGTAAGGGACAATAATTTGTATGTGCACATCTGTTCTGTTAAGTTTGATCAAAGCCCTCCCTGGTGAGTTTTGGGAAGATTTTGTGCAACACAGAACACCGTTATTAATCCCTGCCGCAGGATGCATCACATATATAAGTCACACAGATAAAATAAGTTATCACTGTGTCTTTCTCAGTATCTGCCTTTGCTAAGACGCTGAGTTTAGTTTTGAAAGAGTTTTTGTATACCCCAGCTGTTAAATCCCTGTGAAAAAGAATTTAGTTTACAGTATGAACAACCACAACTATCAGTAGGATTTAAATATAACTTAGCTTTCCTTCAACTACTATCACAGAGTCAGTGGTCCACTGTGTTTTGTAATTGAAGGTGTCTCAATGTGCACATATAGCCAGTGAATTAGAACATGTCAGCCAGTATAGTTAGTACATGTTCCTGTATATAGTGTGAGTCCCACAATTAAAAGACAGATTTTCCTTTTGTTTTCACTTGTTCAGTTCCTGGTGCAGAGAGAAGCGGACCTGTTTGCCGAGAATGAAAACCGCGAGACTCCATGTGACTGTGCAGAGAAGCAGCACCACAAGGAGTTGGCCCTGTGCCTGGAGTCACAGATGGTCTTTTCGATTGCCCCTGAGGCAGAGGGTATAGAGGCAGAGTATGCAGCCCTCGACCGAAGAGAGGTAGAGAATAACATACCAAGAGGCAGTGGGTGTACAGCTTTCAATTTGTCTCCCTCAACTGGTGTCACTTACAACATACCAAACTGCTGTAGAGTCCCCACCATACTGTTGAAAAAACTAACAAAGGCTTGAACAGTTTTTGTCATTGTTATTGCTGTTTCAGATCAGATCTTTTGAGTAAGCACCTCTCACCTTCCCAAACCCACGTAGGGGTGTAATACACCACTTCCTCCTCCAGTGGTATAATATTGGAACTGATACAGACCTACAATTAAAAACTCTTTAACTTTTAACTAATAAACCCTGAGCTTTAGGGTACTTAAGTAATGAACAACAGAGACACACTTTTTAAGAACTGAAACAGTTTCAGTTTGTAGTTTCCTCTTGGAGCCAGAGACAATTTGACCATAGTCAAGTGCTTAAGAGTGTTTAAGATTTTGCTGGAATTCTGCTGGCCAGCGCACCACTTCACATTGCAGATGCTTTGGTCACACACACACACACACTTAGAAATTAGTCACACAAAATAGCCTGCCATAAGGCATGTGACTCCTATCATCATAAGTCTGTTAGCTCATTGGGTCTGACTTAGTCATGCCTCAGTAATCGTCTCTATTTGATTTGCTTTTAATTCTTCAACTCTCTTCTCCCCTTTACCCCATCTTTCTTACTACTCCCACCCTCATTCCTTCCCGTTCTCTCTTCCCCTGATCTCACCATCTGTCTCCCTCTGCTCTTTCATTACATTTCTCTGCTAACCTGGCCTGTTCCTCCCTGTTTTTTTTTTTGCCCCCTTAACTTCATTCCCTCCTCTCTTATTCTCCCTTTCATCACCCTCCCTTCCTCCCATACCTACTCTAACCTTTTTTCTAGCTTTACGAAGGCCTGCGGCCTCAGGATCTACGGAGGCTGAAGGACATGCTGATAGTGGAGACAGCTGATATGCTGCAGGCCCCGCTCTTCACTGCAGAGGCACTGCTACGTGCCCATGGTACTATTAAACACACACAGACACACACTCAGTCACTCACATGGTGATATCTGCTTTGCCCTTATATTACTGGCACAGGGAGTGTCCTTGTGACCTAGCAGTTAAAACTAATATCATGTAACTGCAACATCCCCAGTTTGATTCAAGCTAGAGATTTTGGCTGCAGGTCATATTACTTTCTCTGTGTCTCCATGTTACCTGTGTGTACTGTCACTATCTGAAGGCAAACACCCCCCCCCCCCCCCCCCCCCCCCCCCCCCCAAAAAAAAAAAATTATTACAAAACCAAGGCTACAGGCAAATACGTTGAAGAATCTTGAAATGTTTTTTACTTTACTTGTTTTGCTGTTTGCTTGTAAGAAAGTATTTATTGTTAAATTTGTATGGAGAGTAGAGAAGCTTCATGCTACACTCCAGTGATTTCCTTGCAGTCAAAGAAATGTGAACAGCCTTTGTTATCTAAAAGATTTCCCTTGTATTGCGCTCAGTGGAGAGTGTCATTGTCACATGCTCCAAATGCTTTTAAGTGGGCTTGTGCTCTCCACCAAATATGTGAGGAAAAACTCTGGTACAGCCATAAACAAGCTGTGCATTTTTTATTCTATGGTATTTTGCCTGTATTGATATAGCTACTATAGGTTTGTTCATCAGCGGTAAAGTGTTGTATTCTCCACATTTACACCATGTTTCTTTCCAGACTTTCTTCCATTACATTCTTACCAAAAACAGTGTGCAGTGGAAAGTTGCTCACTTGAGCTACATCATACATCTTTGCAAAAAGTATACATTACTTTTTAGCATTACTTCTTACCGTATATTCTAAATATATGCTAGGCAGCACCACAAATACTGTAAGTAATGGCATGCTGACATAGAGGTTGTTGAGTCATGAAAAATGTTAGCAAAGCAATACAATATGTCTGAAACTAATCTCGTACTTTTTCGTCGCTCACAAGATTGTGTGTATGTGTGTTTGCAGTGTAGATTTAATGCCAGAAGGGATATTAAGTATGAGATTATAGTCTAGAGTGACACAGGGTGTAAAATTTTAGTTGCCTTATCAAATTTATTGGTGTGAAGTAATGGTAGCAATGAATTAAAAGCCAAGTTAGACGCCTTGTTAAGGGTTCGAGTGTGAGACATCCACATCCACACAGACACAAACATGCTCACATCCACCATCCTCCATCCTCAATTTCAAGTCATCTGTTTGATCTTACCACCCATACCAATAGGCCAAATCACTGAATGCATTTTAACCCAGTAGAATGAGGGGATTTTATTTAGCCACATTCTTCATGTCCACAAACATCACTCTCTTGCCCTGAATTATTCCACTGATATTCTTGTAACTTAGGCTTGGCCAAGTACTAAGCAAGTGTGCCACTGTTTTGATTTGCAGCCTTGAGCCACTAGTTCTCACATTAGCTTCATGTAACATTATGTGTATGAAGAACTTCAAATGTTCAGTAAATTTTGTCTTGTGATTTTAAGCCTTTGAAAACCTTCACCCTACTTAATTTAACATAGCTTAGATTGTGTAGAGTAAACTTCAAAAAATGTGTCACAGTTTGGGGTTGATTTTCAGCCTTTAAATATCCTATTCTCTAATTCAGTGGGCTGAGTGCTGGCTGTAGAACCGTGTGTGCTACTTAATAGACATACTTTTGGGAGCTTAGAGGGGAGAAAGTGACCCCAGAATGGTGCTATATTTATTCGCCTCTATCATGAGAATGCTCCCTGTCTGTTTAATAGGAGATGGAACATTTTAGGATTTTTGTTAATCTCTTGGAGAAGGGTTTTTGGATTTATGTATCATTAATTTCTTGTAAAAACCTCAACAAATTTCCACAACCCCTAACTTTTATATTTCCATATTAGACGTTTTCAGTTTTCTTATCACAGTGGTGGCGCTTTCCTGCCGAGCTGCAAGCCTGTCAATCTATCAGTGCTTATGACAATTTGTATTTCCCTGCTAATTTTTGATATTTAAGACCAAATGTGAAGACTTTTAATTTCAGACTCCTTTTAATGGCCAAAAGCATGAAGATAGGGTCATACTCATTGATGAGTTTTAATTGAATGGAGATGGGGGAAATTGTTGCAATATTCATTATCTAAACGAGGCCATTTAGAGTCTGAGGCATTTGATTGGTGGTGAAACGTGTCTTGAGGCTGATAATGGCCTAATTGCACAGTTGACCGGGTCATGTTCCTTATTTTAGGAAGGGACTTTTTCGTCAGAATATTTTGACTCTGGCACAGTCCACAAGTCATTCAGTATTTATACTGAAAAGCTCTAAAACCTGTTTGTGTGCTAATGTGAAATTGAACAGCTATTCTAAAACAGAAAACCAGATGGCAGCAGGTCTATGTAGTTGACTGTTTGAAAGGCTTAGGTGGTAGTGTTGCTGCTGGAGTGGGATTTGTGTGGGGTTTGGTGGGTTCAGCATTGAGTTTATCAAATCTTACAGTTCTGTCTTAAATATAAGAGAGGATGGACTGAAATAAACTGTTTTCATGTGAAAACATTTTGTGTAGATGAAATCAGAGTTTAGCTGAGAACAGTGAGTCTTGTTGAAGGGAATTTTTGCCATATGTTTTCTTTGATGTTTATCCATGTTTGTTTAAGGCCTGCATTACAGTGAATATTATCAGAAAATACACAGTGTTTTGTGTCAACCCTGTAATTCTAAATCAGAGCTGCTATTTTTTAAAAAACCTTTTTCTGACTGGTCCTGGTCTGTTTGTATGTTGCATGGGTGGAGTTTTGGTAAAAAATTATATATATTTTAAAAGCTTTTGTTGCTTCAAAAGATCAACTCAATTGGCCAACTGTCCAACTTTTTTTAAGTGAGCACCTGCCTATACTACATTGAACAGTTCTCTGTCAGTAATAATCTCACATTATTTTCTTTTTTGACTGTTATCCACACCTTTTCTTCATACTTTAATGCCATGTGCTTGTAACAAAACTAATAGGTTACTCATTTACTTTGATCGTGTTTCTCTGTTTTTTAATGTGTTGACATGTCTCTTATGTTTTTACGTTGTTTTTTGCATCAGATTGGGACAGAGAGAAGCTCTTAGAGGCCTGGATGAGCAATGCAGAGGAATGCTGCCAACGCTCAGGGGTACAGATGCCTAACCCGCCTCCCAGTGGCTGCAATGCTTGGGACACCTTGCCCTCACCCCGGACGCCACGCACCACCCGCTCCTCTGTCACCTCCCCAGACCAAATCAGCCTCATGCCTGCCGATGAGGAGTCTTCTCTGGTGAGAGATGTCTTCCCTGTCACCACTTTTCGCCAAATTAATTGAACAAGAGGGCAAGAGAGAAACTGAAATGGATACTTCTTTCACTAGCCAAATTGCTGTTTTTGCCCACTCATGCAAATGAAAAAGGAGCATGTAGTTCTTCTGTAGGGGCATGGCTTATATGTGTCAGTGAGTAACATTGCACTGGATTCAAGTTTGACCAAGAACAGTTGTTACAAAATTACCTTGAAACGTACTTTTTCAGAAATTTTAGGTTAAAAAGTTTAACAAAACTTTAAATGGCAATAGCAGTAGGTAGTAGGTGAGTACATAATTTTAGAATCTGTCATGTAACTGCACTTATCAGTGAATAGCCATCAAATGAAATTAATCCACAGAACAAGTATCCTGAGGGAGCAGCATGTTCTCCTGGCCAAGAACCTGCTACAGCAGCAAAGGAACTGCACTAAAAGTAACTGGCAGTGTACCCATAAAAACTGTACAGCAATGTTTATTTAAATTGAGTCCCTACGGTGCCACAGATTTCCTGAAGTGTTTCTGCTGAATTCTTTAAATTTTCACTGCCACACCTGTCTTTCTGCATAATATTGCATTATTTCCCAGCATTATATTGCTAGCAATCATTAGTATTCATGCCAGTGGTCTCCCCAACAAACAAAACACTAGCAGGACTTCCTCTACTCCGAGGAGAACCAGTGGTTTTTTAATTGTGGCGAGCTCTGAACATAAGAGAGTATTAAAATACTTTGTAAAAAATGTTGCTACTGTATAAGAGTCAACTCTCCAAAGGCCAATAAGGGAGACCATAAAATAGTTAGAAAGGACATTCTGTTCAAATCAAATGAATCTGAATTTACAGTGCACAGGGAGATACTGGCTGAGGAATGTTTATGCAAGGCTGTGAAAGCATCACTGTGGCCGTCTGTTAATTGTTTTCACTCTACAACAAACATAAACAGGTATCAAATATAGTCAGCAAAATAAAATTTTAGCACCTTGTAATTTTAACAAAGATAAAATAAATATTTTGTTTGCCTTTAACAACTACAGCTCCAATGAGTCATAGAAATGTAAATGTGCTACCAAAACCTCATAGAAGGTGTAGTTTCCACAGCTGTTTTTGTTAATCTGCTTGCCAGCAAGGTCATCATGGAGTTCTATTGTCCCCCAGCTGCAAGAGGGTCAGCACACCCCCTGGCAAATGGCCGTGCCGTTGTCTTGACCTTGTCTGGGATTTCCTGATCATTATCAAACATGCTTGACATTTTCCTCAGCAGTCCTCTTTGTGAGCAGTTGTCAAGATGGAAATTACACTAGATAATTTGATATGTTTTGCACTGAAACAATGTCCAGTGGGCACCTGGCTTTAAGCTTTTATGCTGCTAGCAAACTGTCTTGTTTGACCACTCACTATTGAAGACTGCCAAAGAAGGTATCAAGTGTGTTGGTTAACAGTCAGTTTCCCAGAGGAGGTCCCGCAGCATAGAGGGGCAAAGTGGGCTGCCTGGTCATCTAATTACTGCTTGGCCTTAAGATATGTGTTAATTATTTAATTATTTAGTTTAGTTTTTTTTAATTCCCAGTTTATTTTCAGAAACATAATCTGACAAGTTTAGATTTTAGTGTACAAAATATTAGAAGATAGATATTCTAAGATTTTTAACAAGTGAGCAAAAAATATTGTTGTTGTGACTCTTAAACACAGTGCAGTGTTTGCAATGAATACTGTGGATTGTGTTGTAATTACATACTTAGTGAGCATTTTATTAAGAGCCCCTGAACACCTGTTTATTCATGCAATTAACCAGCCACCCTATCATGTGGCACTGATGCAGTGTATAAAATCATGCAGATACAGGTCAGGAGCTTCAGTTAATGTTTGCATCAAACATCAGGGTGGGGAAATCTCAGTGACTTTAAGTCTCTAGAGTCTTTAGTCTCTAGAGTTTACTCAGAATGGTGTGAAAAACAAAAACACATACAGTGAGTGGCAGTTCTGTGAACGGAAACGCCTTTTTGAAGAGAGGTCAGAGGAGAGTGGTTAGACTGGTTGGAGCTGACAGAGAGGGTACAGTAACTCAGACAACCACTCTTTACTATTGTGGTGGGAAGAAAGGCATCTCAGAATGCACAGCATGTCGAACCTTGAGGTGGATGGGCAACAACAGCAGAAGACTACATCATCCTATCACCCAAGAACAGAACACTGAGGCTGCAGTGGCAGTTAAAGACTGGAAAAATGTAGGCTACTTCCAGCATGATAATTCACCATGTCACAAAGCAAAAGTTATCTTAAACTGATTTCCTGATGACAATGAGTTCAATGTACTCCAGTGCCCTCCCCAGACTCCAGATCTGAATCAAATATAGCACCTTTGGGATGTGGTAGAACAGGTGATTGGCAGCATGAATGTGCAGCAGACAAATCTGCAGAAATAATGTGATAAAATCATGTCAATGTGGACAAGAATCTCAAAGGAACGTTTCCAACATCTTGTGGAATCCATGACATGAAGAATTGGGGCTGTTTTGAGAGTGAAGGGAGGCTCTACACAGTAACAATATTTTGTTTCTAAGTGCTCAACAATTATATGTTGGAACTTCACTGTAAGCAAAAGAGTACCATTTCCTCAGCCATTATATGTATTTTAGAATTTACATATACAGCACTGATGACTGATGACAAGATTCTTGTATTAAATCCATATACGTAAATGTGGACAAAATGTATGAATTAGCAAAACATGTTATCATTGACCAGAATCTTTTAAACTTTTGAAAGGCACTGCCATCAGTGGGGAAAATAAGACATGTCAGAGGGTGTCAGGGGACATAATCTTTTTGGATGATGATTTATCCTTTAGTGGATGTTTCAATCCAGAGTATTTCAGTATGTGACCTAGACTTTTGATAGATGATAGCTAAAGCTGACAGGCTTGATTTAACAATTACTTTATGAGAAATTATAGGTTGCATTTGTCTGACAGTATCTTTTGTCGTGACACTGGGAAGGCGTGCCTTGAACTGCATTGTGCCAATCGACCGGGTCTACTCAAGGGCCTGTTTAAAGGTTACACTTGATTATATCACATTCTGCTCTTTCACAAATCAATACTTACATTGTTGAAGTACACTGCCTCCTTTATGTCTTTTGTGAGGGTAAGTCTTTCACTGTAACAAGGCCTGTGTGTATGAGTGCATGCTTTTTATTATTTGTATCTGTGTGTGGGAGAAAATACAAACTAATGACACAACAGTAATCAGCCACATGCTAAGGAGAGATCATCATCTTGGCCTGGGCTGGCCTTTGGCACAGTGTTTTTTCATACATCAGGAACTACCACTGTGTGTACTTACACACACAAACATATAATCTTATTATGGAATACAGAATTTTAACCGTCTAGTCATTCAATTAAATATTAAAATTAGGCTACTCATCACCACATTGTGGATTGCACTCTAAGCCTGTTCTCAAGATTGTTGAATTTCAGGAACTTCTCAGAGACTTTCTCAAAAGCTGTGTGGGTTTTTAAGTGTGATGTAAAATAATACATGGAAGACCTTTTGAAATTGCACCATAGAGTTTTAAGAATTACTTAGAAAATTATCTTTTATGGCAGGCTCTCCTTTATCTAGACAAACTTGAAACAATTTGTATCATGGCTTTAACATTGTCTTTTTTTTTTTTGTCTTACAGTGTGGTATCTGCATGTCTTCCATCTCTGTGTTTGAGGAACCTGTTGACATGTCCTGTGGCCACGAGTTCTGCAGAGCATGCTGGGAAGGGTATGTTGCATTTTGGTTTGGACTGCGGATTCACAAATGATGTTCCTTTGTGCTTTCTGTTTAGTTAATGGCTATCTGCAATGCATCTATGTGTCCTCAGGTTTCTTAATCTAAAGATTCAAGAGGGTGAAGCCCATAACATCTTCTGCCCGGCCTTTGACTGCTACCAGCTTGTGCCTGTGGAAGTCATAGAGAGTGTGGTGTCTAGAGAGATGGACAGGCGCTACCTGCAATTTGACATCAAGGTAAAAGAGATACAGATTTGCACACAATAAACTCATTTATTATAGCCTTCTACACTGAATATAAAAATTATATTGTCACCTTGAGGACACAGGACCCCTGAAGTTCAATTTCAAAAGATTATAATGAATATACAGAAGATGCCAATGACTAGTTTTGCATAGCCAGACCTATGTCCACAGCACTGTGTGTGCGCTGGAGAATGATCTGACTGCTACCATTATCACTGTGTGACAGGAGAAAAAAAACACTCTTTTTTTTTTCTATTTCTTCAAACCAATCACAGTTGTTTTGGGCAGCCCTAAGCCCATGATGCATTCCCCAGGGGAATGTGGGGAGGTGATTACTGCCCTTAAAATGGCTCATTCTCACAGAGAAAACACCACAAAAAAATGGCAAAAGATGTATGTTGACTGTGTGATTACATGATCCTAATGTTTGTGAAAGCTTACCATTTTCAGGGTGTAGGTTGCTAGCTCGGAGGTTGTTTGTTGTGATGGGGATTGTGAAAATGGCAGGCTTATACCCTGAATCTACATTCAGTGAGACAGATGACCAGTTGACTGACATGGAAGGGCACAAAGGCACACTGATGAAAGTAGATAGATAGAGAGTAGATTCATGAAAGGTAAATCATGAAGTTCAGCTGAACTGAATAAATTAGAAATTAAGTCTTTACTCAGAAACAGGATTTGTTTGTTATCAAATTGCAGGAGCGAGTTACAGACCAGTGTGGTGCAAGTCCACCAAAACACATTGCACAACTCTTCTCCAGTACCACATGTTTTTGGCTATTTTATCAGGTTGCCAGATGCAACTGCCAGTCAACCATGAATTATATTTACTTAAGTTTGGTTTGAACATAAGTATCTTTTTTTTTCACCTTCAGCTGCTCTCTAAAAGTCTAACAGTTACAAAATCTCAAAGAAATGACCATCCACTTTGTTTGAGTTATCATAGAAACAACATATTCTCATTTAAGCTGCAAAGGCCCAGTCATCATATTCAGGTGATTATTTTCCTTGTTGGGTCAAGATTGAATTGTTCACAAAATAGGGTAGCACTTAGGACCTGTTGTAGTTGGAGGACTGATGGTCTGGACTCAGAAAGGAAAACATGCACAGTGTAGGGGATTATTGTAAGGGCAAAAAATTTGTATCAGCTTAATTCATTGTCTTTCTTTTTCTTCTTTTTTTCTTCTTTTTTTTTTACATCACTTGCATATGCATCATGGCAAAAAAGTAAATTCTCACCAAGTGGAAAAGGACTTTCAGTGATCTTTTCAGGCAGAAACTTTCAAACTTGTAACTGATAATTCTGTGGCAGATTTAAGTGTAATACAGTCACCCTCACTGATATACCGACAATTCAAAAATAGATTGTTGAATTGTCAATTGATTGTAATCTTTGTGCTTCCTCTCCTACAGGCATTTGTGGAGAACAATCCAGCAATCCGCTGGTGTCCTGTGGCAGGTTGTGAAAGGGCTGTGCGACTTAACACCCAGGGTCCTGGGACCTCCACCTCAGACTCTCTTAGCTTTCCCCTCCTTCAGGCCCCTGCAGTAGATTGTGGCAAAGGCCACCTCTTCTGCTGGTCAGTACTCACTACAACACTGTGTATTGGAAAATGAAAACATTTCTGTACTTGTGTGTATTATAGTTTAAATATGGACTTTACCTTTTCAAAACTTTCAATATTCTAATGTAATGGTAATGATGGAGATTACTGAAAAAAACACTGGAAAGTCAAGAATATGTTTTTATCCGTTTGAGTAGAAGTCAAGCTGAAAAACATTAGAAACATCACACTTGCATGTTTAGTTTGCCTGAGTGGATGCATCCACATTATTTGCTGTTCACACTACTGGATTAACTTGAAACACATTAAGATTTATTGTTATTATTTTTTACATTTCAAAATCAGGTTCCTTAGTGCTGTGTCACTGTGAAATAGAAAAAGTTTGGAAACACGCTGACTCATCTGAGGGTAGGGTGTCAAGTCAAACCCAGTATCTAGGAGAGAATGGCCATTTTCTGGAAGACAACCAAGAATTGAATGGCCTCTCCAACAGAGAGCTTTGAAGCTCTGTTGGTAACCATCACTCCAAAAAAACAGTACTCCATCGATCATTTCTAAATGATAGAGTGGTGAAGCCATTCCTGAGTAAAAGGCAGCCTGCCTGGAGTTAGCCAAACAGCAGTTTAAGAAATCTGAGAGTATGAGGAAAAAGATTCTTTTATCTGATGAGAGAGAAATTGAGCTGTTCAGACCAGAACAGATCAGAACACCAAGCACTTTCATAAAAACAGGTACCGCTCATGATCAGGGGAATACCAGTCTTTATGGCAAGCTGGGCTAACCTTTCCACTCTAACTTTATACTTTAGGAACAGAGATTGATTTTATCTGTATTTCCTAAAATGTTGAACTATTCTTTTAACTTGTAATAAATGTACAACAATGTAGTCATAAGATTGTGTGAAGAGAACACACTTTCACAACAAAATATGAAAAATGAGTACAAATAATTTTAATACTGTATATGTGTGGTGTGAACACTCATGGTCTGTGCTCTTGGATGCAAGATTCCAGCATCTGTGCTGTTTTTATGTATTTGTTTGCATGGGTATCCATTTATTTTTGTGTAACCACTCACATTCTCTCTCTGCGTGTGTTAGCTGGATAGCATTCTCAAGGGCAGAAGAACCAGATGCTGTGTAGTCCCCCACCTTCTGTTCTTTGTATTCATACTCCCAGAGCCCTGCAGAGTTCCCCCACAGCTCCCCCATCATCATATCATGACTACAACCCCACCCCATTAAATACTACATACCTCACTACTACTTCACTGATTCCTCAAAAAGTCAGGTTGTCAGGTTTACTCAGGATTTCAGTTGACATGATGTTTGGTAATGGAACTGGATGTAACACAAGCCCAAGTTCACAAGCTCCTTAGACACAAGGAAGACATTCAGGTGAAAGGAAGAAATTGCCGATTGATGGTGGTTGATGGTTTTGACAGCATTCTGATAGCACTGTGTGGTTGGTGTGTTCATCATTTGTCTTAATTTCACATATAATCAAGAACAAGTTGTTTGCACTGAATAGTTCATTTCAACTTTAATCTTCACCTTTACCTATCTGTGTGTATTCCAGGGAGTGTCAAGGTGAGGCCCATGAGCCCTGTGACTGTGAGACCTGGAAGTTGTGGCTACAGAAAGTCACTGAGATGAGGCCTGGGGAATGTGAGTATTGACAGTAATTTACTTACTTTAGTTTTTTGATGTTTTAGATGTTACACCTGAATTTACAAAATGTACAGTCTTCTGACTTAAACAGACCTTATGTAAAATGTTTTTAAGGAATAATAGTCTATACATTTTTATTTTTATCTGTTCTTACATCACCAAATCAGTCTTTATACCAGTGGAGTTATTTTAAGCTATCTTGTGGTAAAATGTTAAAACAAAGAAGTTTAGTTTGTTAGCCGTTCGCCTTACTTGCCTGGATTTTTGGGTTGCAGTCAAGAGACTGATTTTGAGTTACAGTGGTATGAAAAAGTTTGGGCACCCCTGATAATTTTCAAGATTTTCCTTTATAAATCACTGGTTGTTCG